>JAMXBB010000007.1:108968578-109279845 GCA_024138015.1 Lumnitzera littorea | reverse complement strand
CTCTACAAACCAATCCCTTAATTAACAATTCAACTTTTCATTTTTTTTTCTTAAATCGAACCTAATCAATATTTCTACTCCTAAATAGTTCGAACCTAAAAACACCGATTTAGTACGATTCGAACAATGGTTTATACTACGGTTTTTTTAATAAAATATTAAATAATAAGTGTCTACTTCCAACGATGTGAAAGACTTCTAAATGCTTCGACTTTATGGTGTGAAAATCCATAGTTCGTCAAACCAATTTCTTGTCTTCATTTCTTCTATTGTAAAATGCAAACCTTTTTTGATATTGCAATTGAACTAAATCCTTATTTTATTATGATCACGATCCAGCAGTCTAGCAATTGTAATTTTCAAGAATCTTTTGTTAAACATGTCCTATGATACATCAAATTAAGGTGGGATTTTCAATATAGGTATCTTATTGGTCCCTACAATGAAAGCACCTTTCATGAACAATAAGAATTAAGAAGTTCCTATTTAAAGCATCTCGTTTTCTTAAAATAAGGGTCCATGATAGGAATCAACCTTTCAAACTGATCATGTGCAGCCAAGTTAAAGGACTCGAAAGATTCGCTCGAAGGATATTAAATTTAAGTCATAGCCGAGATGGGGATTCCTATCCTGAGATGATCTCTTGCCGACTTGACTATCAAATCTTTATACGTGCCAAATCCGCCCTTGTTCAACAGCAATGCTTTATCCTAGGAGATAGCATAAGAGTAGCTAAGGCAAACTCCCGATCCAACCACAAGCATCCAGCCCCAAATCAAGCTAACTTCTCTTTAGAAGAACTAATTGGTCCTTGACTTGGTCGACATCAAGTCGGCCCCTGATCACAAGCGTTATTTTGTTTCCATCTATCTTGTACTATATTCCTCTCCATCCAGATGCTAAGAGATATGTGTCTTTTGACACAGTATTCTAAAATGATTTTTTATTTTTCATACTGAATATTCTTTGTCCCTTTTACCCTTTTTATTATGTCTTATGTAACCTAATTGTAGAATACCATTTTGTCTTTTCATATATATAAAGTAACCCTAGTGGGCGGGTATATAAACCCCCACTTTCTTATATACAAATGATCAATCATCTCTTCAACATAGAAATTATTCATTTGAGTAACCTTAGTGTTCTTGTTATCATTCAACTCTTATATATTCCCTTTAGTAATGAGTAGTGATGAGTAACCCTTCAATTCGGACTAATGTGTCATATCAGATGGATTGTATGTCGAGCAAAACCGAGTGGTGCGTCATATCTATTCGGTAGCTGCTCGGACTTTGCTAGCTATTTCTTTTGTTTCTTTCCAATTCATTTCATTATGGTACATCTCCGTATGTCCGACCCTGGAGACGCATCAATCTAGAATCTTTGTCTTTGTTTTCTACATGACAAAAATAAGATTTATAGAATAATGAACTCCTTGTCAATGACAAACATCCATTCACTACCACAAGTATAGTACCATTTAAAATCATCCAAATAAGGTCTCAAGCAATAGAAAAAAGAAATTTTAAGAGCAAATTGCATGACATAATTTGATGCCACCTCTACACAAATCATTCAAAGACACTAAAATGTGACATCATGAAGCTCATAATGCAGTAGCTCCAACACCAAATAGCAGACTAAGTCTTTTACCCATTATTTATCTCTAACATCATTAAGGAAAGTATGAAATAAGCAACACATGCCACTTCCAAACCAGCGGACTTAGCAAAGAAACAACCTATTGTAACAGTATTATCTATAGCCTCACTAGAGTGGTCATCTATATGACAAAAATTCAAATCTTCTTTTGTAATTTCCAATCATTATTAGTGTATAATGTGTCAGACACAAATAACGTAGATTTTGATTAGACATTTATGTATTTGTGATCAAACATACCTTACCTTAAAATGTTGAAAGAAAATTTTCAACTTTCCCCTTTCTTCTTTGAACAACTCAACACAATCCCAAGTCAACGTCCTATGAGATGGGACTATAAATTTCGGTTCTAATATATTGCAAAGAGTTACAAAAGCTTCTTATTCAACCAATCTAAATGGAAGTTTAGCAACTATAAATAACCTAGCAAAGACTTTCCTACATTAACTTTCATCGAATCTATTCAAGATCATATAGATAATTGCTTACTTTGTAGGATTGTCGGAAGAGTTTTTTTGCTTGCCTTTGCTCACAAAGAACTCAGTCTTATTAGTAAACTGCTTACACCTAGTCAAATAAATGCATAATGCACTTGTTCCATTTCCATTACTCTGTTTAAAGGACTTATTACAATAGGGATGGGGATGGGATGTAGCAAATGTAACATTGACAAGATAATTCGTCTCTCCCTTTCCTTCCCTCCGCAACCCATCCCTTCCCCCCCCCCCCCCCCCCTCTCTCTCTCTCTCTCTCTCTCTCTGTGAGTTTATGTCAGCTTCATACAATGGAATCAGTTCTAAGTCAACGATGCAGCAATCCGAGTTGGTGTTGGTGCATGAGTTTAACCCACACTATGCTAGGACTTAGATTGGCTAATTCAAATTACTTGTCACAACTAACAAGAGAATGTGCCCTCTATCATGCCCCAAACTAGAGGGTTGTAACAACCCTACCGTGTAAACTAACCTACGCTAGAAACTAACCGCCTTAACTGTTAACGTAGGTATAGCCTATACAAGGCGTTCACTACTCTACTACTTGGAAATGCCTATTCAATACTTGGTAGAAATCAACCTGTGGTGTAATCTTTAAAAATAGATTCTGAAAAATAATTTTTACAATTAAAATTTTACTAAAATCCACAAGCATGTAGAGTATAGAATAAATTTCATTGACTAAAAACTAAGGGTCACTTGAGGAGACCCTATTAGTTTTCTTACAAGTTAGTACAGTTAATATTATGAATAAAAATCCAATCGGGTAAATCTTGAATCTCACTCCCCGATCCCATTCTCTAGCCTTTTGGTGAGTCTACTAGGGAAACCTGTAAAACAACTATAAGGAATGAGTGACATCTTGCTTAGGAAGTGAGACAGAAACAATAACACATATTTGACAATAAGCAACTAGGGTTTTCAAGCAATTTTAGTTAGATGCAATACATGATTAAGCAAATGCCATTACATGACGTTGACTGGTTGTTGTGAGATTAGAGAAATTATACCCACTCTAATCTGGGTTTCGAGGAGTTTTAACTTTACGTACTCGCGAATTTGGTTACTAAACCGAAGCTTGTGCATTGGAGAATACGCTCCTTCGAAACTACATTTGAACCACTAATCTCAACCTAGTCACGACCCCCTCTCCTGTCAGTTAGTTCAACTTAGGGTGGGAAGAGGACAATTTCTGCTATCCTCAATGAAGGCATCCGTATTTGGCCCACACTTCCCAATCGTTACTCCTAGTATGTTGCAATACAAGTCTAGTTAGTAGTTAAGCCAAGTTTATGTTATATTACTTTTGGGGTGATTGAATAAATTCAAATAGCCCAAAGCATGTAATATCATGAAGCAATCAACATATCAATCTAGCACTCAAATAGCACAACAGTATTCAAACACACACACTACATGCATACAAACAACTAACTTATAATCACAAACAGAACATATACTAAAGTTTCCAAGTATTTTTAACAATATTTCAAAGTGCGATGAAACACTGATCTCATTTACCTAGATACTGATGTTCATTCTTCTGATGCGTCATTCTCGTCTCACATTTCTTTATTATCCCTAAAATTTAACATGATATCTTTAGTTAATGTTTAATATATAATATATGTGTTCATTGTGGACATTTAAGTATATTTCCAATTGTGTTAAGTAAGATTTTTCTAAGGTGTTTATTAAATATTAGTTAAATAGGATACCGTTTAACCAAGATTTTGACCAGATATAAATTACTTCCTAATAGTTTTTGATCCAGATTTTGACTTCAATAGATTCTTGGCAAGTATAATCAAGCGACTTTCTAATCTATTCTCTAACTCCCAATGATCCAATATTCAGTATCAATTGTCTTCAAACTTCCAGTTGCTCTTATATTTTGCATCCTTCGTCAAACTACCTTCTAACCGAAGTTTTAACTTAGGTTCTGACCTAATCTTATGGTATGGGCTATTGTTCAAATGGCTTTTGACTCATGTTCCGACTTTGATTAAGGTGTGAACTTTGTATATAAATTACTAGTTGATCTACTGTTGAACTCCAAGTGCGATTAAGAATAACCAACACCAAACAACATTCTGACCTAGTTTCTAAAAAAGTTTTTTACCCTTAATCTAAAATTAGATTCTTATTTAAGAAATTCCTGACTTATAACTTGTCTCAAAAAATAAGATAGAATCCTAATATGACCCACTCTTAGGTACAAATTCCATTTTCCTAGTGTATTTAATATATTCACACTAAATCACATTTTGACTTACTTTCTAATACAGTTTCTGACCCTGTTGCTATGGTACATCGAACTACTTCACATATACTCTACTTGCCCTGCATTTCCAAAAGTGTACAACCTGCATAACCAGTAAGTATCAACTTAAAACTTCAATTATCCACTTCTTTTCTCCATCATATCATCCATTAGTTTACAAGTATACTAAATACTTGAGAAATCTAACCATAAATCATCAAATACCCACTTTTACTTATAAATTATCCTTCCTAAATCCATATTAAACCACTTTTAGCTACTAATTTAGGGTATACCATAGTTTTAGAAAATTTCATCAATCTCTTTTAACAAAATACCCTATCCAGTACACTGTTTACATAAAAACGGAATTTTCTCAAAAATCCAACAATTTAATTTTAGAAATCTAACCACTTAACATCAAAATATAACATCTTTGGAGTATGTTAATAAAATTTCAAGTCAAAACTATATGGATGAGTCTTTTAAAAACCCAATCGAAAATTGTTGCACAAGACTTTTTCTTAAGAACCTAATATCTACACTCAAAAATTTGAAAATCTAATTGAAGATTTGAAATCCTCATACAAAAATACATAGAGAAACCAAATTCAAAATTTTTGGAGTTTGTTTGTTATTTTCCTAAATTTTTGTTAAAATTGAGGAAACCAAGCACTCACCGAGAATGCAAAGTTTCGACCACCAATAGGGGAAGGGGGTTTGTTGGCCAATCTCGTTGCCGACCACTCCTTTAAGCCATCATCTTGTTTCACTTTCAGTTGATCGTCTTCTTTAAGATCTTGCAACTCTCCTCCTTTATGCACTATTTTCCTTTAATTTCGTTTCCTAATTTTCTCTCTTTATTTTCTCACTCTAAAATTTTTTCGACCTTACTACTGATGAAGCTTCTTCTAGAATGATAGTCTCATTGTCTTTATAGCCTTCTTTAATTTATCTTTAATTTTTTTCTAATAAAGACATGAAAGAATAAATATTAAGGTATCCAATAGTTAAGGTCCCTCCTCCTCATGCACATCAGATTATTGCCACACCTACAATGAAGATTGTTGATTGTCTACTAACTTTTTAACCATTTTTCCCTTTTTTAGTAATTTATTTAATGAATTGTACTTAATTTTGGATATTTTCAATAATTACAAGCATATGTATTTATATAATAATTATACCTGATGTGTATATATGTATTTTATATATTATTTTTTATATAATATTAATTATATTATTCCTATAATTTATTTCTAAGTATTGGTTATTTTTTGAGATCTAATTCGTGTATTACCGATAATAATAATATAGTGAATTTATACGATTTTGATTATATTTTTAATATTTTATTATATTTTTAAATTATGAGCCTACAATAATTTCTCAAATAATCTGACAAAACCTCACGTAAGCTTTTAGCTTAATTGGATTACTTTTCCGAACGCCTTAAATTGACTATCAAACCTAGTCGTGCCAATTCAAGTCCCACACCCTCTAATCAAAATAACTTCTCAAAATCAAAGACTATCGAATATCAATAACTAAAGAACTGAATTTGAATGAAAACATCCCATTTATTCTTTCTCTTGCAAAGCACCACAGAAATGTCAACCCAACTGGTCTTCGAAACCTCATCCTTAAAAGCAAATGCAATGCAACAAATCAATGGCACTGCATTGAGATGCTGTCTAAAGCAGGGAGAAAACCATATTTCCAAGTTCCAAGCTGTGGCATATGAAGGGCTATAATAAGAATTTTCATAAGCTTGGTTTATTTGCACTATTGGACGTATGAAAATAGACTAATATAAGAGTCTACAACTATGTGTTCCTGTAAGTTAAATTCCTAAGCTCCTCTGCCATAACCAAATACCGAGTCAAATGGAACAAAAAAAAAAAAAAAGAAAGAAACTTACTGTGGATATAAAACTAGATTTATGTTACATAACATGGAAATCTCTGTCATGATACTATAAATTGAAGGCAACAAGAAAAGCTAGCAAACAAGTAATACCATGAACCTCCTCATCTCACTAGTACTATGCTAGTAATATACATAGTTGCTATCACCAAAAAAAAAAAAAAAAGGAATATATACCGTAGTTGGCTAGCCACTCGCATTAGGTGTTGTTAATGCGCTATCCAATTTCACCGTGACTGAATCAGGTGAGTACATCAATTCGCTTTTAAGCAATACTGCGTCATCCGAGAGACTGTCCATTTCTTGAGCTTTATCAGTTGGTTTGTCCTGTTTCTGGATACTCTCAAGTGTTTCTAACACTTCTTCCATGCACGGTCTCATCTCCTTCGTGTACTGAAGGCACTGAAATGCCAATTCTGCAACTGCGATTATCATTCTTCGTACATTGTCATTACAATCGAAACCCAGATGTTTATCTACGAGCTCATGCAGTGCATCCCTTTGAATCATGTTTATGGCCATGTTTGACAGGTTTATATCATGCCCATGTCTTGTGATGTCAACCGCAGGTAGTGATGAAATAAGCTCCATCAGAACGACTCCGAAGCTGTAGACATCGCTCTTCTCGGTTAGTTGGTAACACTCGTGGTATTCTGGATCCACATAACCTGGTGTTCCCTGCGGGGCAGTCGAAACATGCGTGACATTCAATGGGTAAAGGCGTGACAATCCAAAATCTGCAACTTTGACCGAGAAATTATCATCCAGGAGAATGTTGTAGGTTTTGACATCGCGATGGATGACATCCGAACGATGGAGATGCAGTAATGCAGCTGCTGTTTCTATCGCAATGTTCAAACGAGTAAGCCAGGGGAGTGAGCCAGGTTTTGCTCGGTCGCCATGGAGATGATCGGCAATTGTACCATTCGATATGTATTCATACACAAGCAAAAGCCTTTGGCTATCTGGTGAGGTGCAACCATATAAAGTTACGAGGTTGGGGTGTCGTAATCGCGCTAAGATCTCTACTTCATTCAGGAATTGCTCTTGTCTTTTGTAGTTGTTTTCATACAAGCGTTTGATTGCAACAACACGACCATCTCGTAGTGTACCTACAGAAGATGGTCACGGAACTTTCAGGATTTATATAAATGGCATGAATGAACTCTAGATGATTAGCCAGAGTTAATCTTACCTTTATATACAGTACCAAATCCACCATCGCCGACTTCCTTCTTCTGATCAAAATTATCCGTGGCTTCTTTAAGCTCTTCATAGTCAAAGATTGGAAGACCATAGCAAGCTCCACCATTTTCGAAGTCAGTTCTAGAGGAGGAATAGACAGACAAGAAGCTTCTTGACGTATAGGATGTACGAGCATATTTTCTTGGTTTCCGGCGTTGATTAATGAAGAAAGCCGTTGCAAGTACAATGCCCAGCCCAACAACTCCTGACGCAACACCTATAGGAAACAGAGAAAGAAACATGGTTCAACTACAGGAACTAGTTCCAGCACAATTCCACATTTTACATATTTTTTTTTTTTGAAAATGGATTGATGATCGTTATTGTTTAAACTTGTAGAAACATTGAACAAGATGACAGAACAACTACTTATGCTTGTTACCTATTATTACGCCTAGACGTCCTTTTTTGCTACCTGAAATGTTGACACAAAAAGAGATGAGAATTAGTGAATTACTAACTACGTTTCTGAAAAATGAATGAACACGTAATGATAAGGAGTCCACGATAAAATAAGAAGGTAAATGCTCTTCCAACCTGAAAATTAACTAGAAATTCTATATTTAGCCAACCAAGAAAACATGTAAGTTAGCATTATTCATCGAGGAATGAACATCTCGCAATTCATAGAATCATAATGACATTAATTTGCAACTAAGGGTAAATTATCAGGTAGAATAATGCCGCCATATTCGCTGGATTTCGACAAATTAGTGATATAGACCTGATAAATGCACAACGCGAAACCTGTTTAGTTATATCCACAATTAACACATCTAATAGCTTACCATCATCACATGTTTGTGCATGGGGTTCCATCACGGCAGTAACACACAGGTTCCATCACCATCGATACTAATTATTAATTTTATAATTTGATTTGTATCATATTAAAACCACCTAAAACTTCTATTCCACAGGGTATGGAAACTATAGGATTTTCGTACACATTTTTATATACAAAATTTTCAAGTTAAGCTACGGAAACACCCATCATATTTTCCACTTATTAGCAAATGTATAATACCAAAAATTGTAATTCTCCAGAATTCCTTACCACTATTTTTTAAATTGCACCATAAGTGTAAAATGGAAAAAAAAAAAAAAGATGCATATTTTACCTGGAGTTTTATATGCTTCAGGAGGCTTGGAATAATCTACATCGATACAAATAAAGTGAATTTATCATGTCAGACTGTTATTTGCTTAAAAATGAAAACTTTTTTTTTTTTTCTATAAAGGAAGCTATAGTACATATTAATAAGTTTATTCTTCTTAAATTTCTTGAAAATGATTGATTGAGAAAAAGAGTATTCTTGCCATAGATATTCAATGATCATATTACTTTTAATGGTATGAACCCAAGTTATAAAAGATTAGGTTGTTCCATAACCATATTATAAAGTATATATATTATACTCATTTAACTTGTTTGAGCAAAACCGATATTTTCTACTTATTATAAAATACCCATCATATTTTCCACTTATTAGTAAATTGTATACCCATCAAATGTATAATACCAAAAATTGTAATGCTCTAGAATTCCTTGCCACTATTTTCTAAATTACACTATACGTGTAAAATGGAAAAAAAAAAAAGATGCAAATTTTACTTGGAGTTTTATATGCTTCAGGAGGCTTGGGATGATCTACATCGATACAAATAAAATGAATTTATCATGTCAGACCGGTATTTGCTTAAGAATAAAAACTTTTTTTTTTCTATAAATGAAGCTATAATACATATTAATAAGTTTATTCTTCTTAAATTTCTTGGAAATGATTGATATGATCATATTACTTTTTTAATGGTATGAACCCAACCCAAATTGTAAAAGATTAGATTGTTCCATAACCATATTATAAAGTATATATACTATACTCATTTAACTTGTTCTTCAGACACGTCATCCATAACATCGCAAAACTTCAAAATCAATGGTCCCACAAAGAAAACTGTTTACAAGTTTCCTGGTTCCGATGGATTCAAATGCATCCATTGGGCTAAGAAATGATATTCTACACGGTTTTATACCTCTATAATTGAAGCAAAATGATTTTGCACAACTTCATATGGACCAGAAAACCACTAGAAATATCTCAACTCAAGAAACAGCTTCCACCTCTTCTTGAGGCTTCATATGCACGTTTGCATGTTACGCACGGCACAATTTCTACTAAACTTTGACCAACTCCATATGTATGGACCTTGTTCACATGGTCCAGCACTTCAGAAATTGATTGAGGAAACTCAAAATTCCTTCATTAATTCCCTAGGTCTACACATTTTAGCACAACAAGAGCACAATCCTTGCACTGAATGGACATCCCTATACCTAAAACAGGGCACATAGTTTAAACTCATGGCTAATGATTTTCTACACCCGTAAATTCAAGGGAAACAAATCTTTTTCACCACAAGTTATAACTTGAAATTAGATGTGTTAAGGCATGCTACAGTAGAAATCTAAGGGTTCGAATCCTTATATTGTCGTTTCACTCTTACTCTCATTTAGTTAACCCTTCTGCTTAATGGATTTCAATAAATGTTTATTTAGCCCACATGTGAGGTGAGAGTTATTAGTATAAATATGTAGAGGTTCACGCATACCATCAGCTTAAACTTTTTCTTCTTGGAGCTAAATCGAACATGATGAAGAGTTAGATGGTTTTGACACCATAGAACGGTCATTTGTTCCTTGCTTTCTATAATCAATCTATACACCTACCATGTCTCGATCAGTATCAAATATGACATTAAAACTATCTTGCTTTTGAAGGATATATGGATACTTACCCCGATGACATTCAAAAGTAGATGAGCTTATATTTTTCCCGCAAAATCCACCAGATGATCCACATGCAGAACAATTTTTGTCGATGCTGTACTTAACATCAAACACGTTCACGTCTTGTTGCAAGCGGTTTTGTTTTTTTGTAAGATTTTCAAATGTCACTTGAAGAACAGGCACTTTTATACTCCCACTGCATTTGCTGTTGTAATACTGGAGCTCTCTCCCAGACATCGAATCACCGAAAAAGAAACCTACCGACCAATGATCATTAGCATCATAAGGACATGGAAACTTATTGGGCTCCGGTTCTAAAGGGTTTGGATCGATGCAACCATGGAATTTAGTGACGTTCGTGACACCTGTGGCGTGGACAAACTCGATGTAGTATATGGTCGTGTTAAAAAGTGTATCATGAGGAGATTCCGAGCATGAATTTTCCAAGAGATCCCTCCTAGCTATTGTCATTACAAGGCTTTTTTGATCGATCCTCAAAACCAGATATTCTTTATTGTCTAAATGGATGAAAGGGAGCTGCGGATAACCATATTCCTCTTGACAATTGAGCTCGTATCCTTTAAGCCCGCAGGATGGCTGTCTGTTGTTTCCACAGAATGGACAGGAAACATTTATATTTCCACACGTGAAATTGCTACTGCATTCGATGTCGTATTCATCAACTTCAGCACCACATAGCAATATTACAGTAGTGAAGAAGGTGAAGAGGAGGAAAATGGAGTAGCACCAAGTCGGTCTCGTTAGAAGGAAGACCATGGCGATGGTGATTATTAGGTATGGTCATGGACGTGGTACAACTTTGTTTCTTATGAAGTTGTCCCAGAGGTCACAGCTGTTGAGAGAGACTATAATAGACGACAGAGGCTATGGCTTGTGATTTGTGCTAAGAATAAAATGTGATTGTTGACCGTTGACATTGACGAAGAAACTAGAGCACTTAGTGTGGAAATTTTCTTTGCAGAAACTGATATGGAAACGTCGTTGTTTGTTATTAAAGCGTCCCAGAGGTTACAGCTTTCAGGAGAGAACGTAGAGGTTATGGCTTGTTATTTGTGCTAAGACTTTAATATGAACGTTGACCGTTGACATTGACGAAGAAATAAAAGCACTTGTGTGGAGATTTTTCTTTGTAGAAATTGATGGGAATCAGACAATTAGAGAGAGACTGAGAAATGTTAACGATAAATATGGAATATAGGAAGCCACCACTGAGTTTCTCACCTTTGGATCTGAAGTTTCAACTTTCATGGGCTATTTAAGTCATTTCAATGCTAAAGACCAAATAAGACGCCATCATTTTTAAAGAAATTTCAAAGCAAGTAGTAATTTTAAGTTTGTGTTGGATATTGAATAGTCAAATTTACCTGAAAAGAACGGAAATATTTCTTTTGTCCACTAATGAAGCTATAGTAGTGTCGGTATGTTTATTGGATGATGTAGGAAAAATATACTGAAGGAAAGAATTAGAGGAAAATTAGATTTCCCTTTAAACTATGTTGAAGGGAGAGTTTTTCCTTATCCCACTAGATTTCGTTTCCTCATTATTTGATTTTCCGTTCTCCTCTTTCTTCACTCAATTTTTTAACCATCTTACTAATTTTTTAAAAGTATATTAATTATTTTATATTATACTTCATTTTGGCTTTTCGTAATAACTAAAATTCTTCTAATTTTTCTTCCTTCTTATTATCCAAATACATTAAAAAAAACGAAATATATATATATATTTTTTCCTCTCATTTTCGTTCGTACCTTACTCGTGTCAAAAATAGCGTCAGGGAAGCAAAAAGTGATTGGCCAAGGAAATTGTTTCCTTCCGTATTCCATCATCTATGCAAAAAGTGAAATTTAATCTTTTCCATTCAATTTATTTTCCTTCCCATTCTTTTTCATCCCTTTCTCCTCCCAAACAGCCTTCTTAACTCGCAAATGATGAATTTAAACATTGTTTTTGTCCCTTTTGATAAATTCATGAAATCAGTCTCAGCAATTCAAAAGCTCTCGATTCAATATAAAATAATATTTTTTCAAGATAAAGAAAAAGCGTAAATCTGATGGTTAATCACAATAATATCTTGAGGTGCAAGGAAGATTTTTGCATTTTTATATATTCTTTAAGAATTTTTTTTTTCAATATTTATAAATACTCTCGTGCACTGGTTAGCTTCTACATGATATAAATTTATATTACATATCCATTTATGTCTTGTAAGGTTAATCACAATTAAGGCTCAAGCTATATGATATGTAGAATATGTAAGGATTCTTTTTTGAAAAGAAGACCTAAAATATTTCTTAAAAAAATCAGTCTAATTGCTTAATATTTAATCAGGACCAGCCGATAAATTATATATCAAGAGATTAAATCTTAAATTTTTCTATAGCAGTAGCATTTGTCAAAAGAGAATTAATCAGTCGATGGATGGGATGCATGACGAAATACCATTTTTTTCATGTCGAATCTGTAATATTTTATTAGACACAAATTCTTTTCCAAGGTTTGGATACAACTTATGCTGAATCATACTCAGGCAAATCACATAAGATGCAACGACTGGACTTAGTCATGTCTTAGTCAACTATAAAAGTACGTAAAATAAATGTCATGTAATTACAGGCAAGATATTATGGTTTATGTTAGAGTGCAAATTACAAATCGGCAAGTTTTTTGACCGATCCAACCATAGCAATCTTTTTTTGGTGTATGTAACACGTATAACTTATCAATTAAATTGTAGTTTTTCTTATATCAAAGGACCTAAAATCATTATGCTTAAATAGTATATGATATTCAACATAAGAGATGGGATAATTTGAATAACCATATGAAATTTGAAGCAAAACTCTGAAATATAATATCATAATTAGGAAAATTCGAAACTCACGTACCCAAACGTAGGATATGAAGATTTATTCGACGAGATCTATTGGGGTTGCTATATGTTCATTATTGTGTTCTATTTACTGAGCAAGAAACTCATATTCATATCCCTCTTTTAACTTTTTCCTCATAATTTTAGACTTTTATGCTGTTTGATAAGCAAAGCTCAATGAAAACTTTTTCAGCTAGTTAAAAGAGTTAACACGTACATATGTGATATATTGATGGAGTTAGGTGAAAGAATTCATCGGGCTATGGACAGGTCTTCTAATGAACACTTTCCAGGCAAAAACATTTGAATTCATTCATAGTAGTGTCATGTCCTTATCTTCCACTTGAGGAATTACAACTTCAACATTGTTCCATTAGCATGTCCACTCTCCATCTGACCTCAAAACCTTTACCAACTGCTTGAATGAAACTATGCTTATTAAACGCAAGGCGAAAGGATTGAAGATTAGGTATTTCGTAGCGAAAGATGTTGATATTGTCATTGCACCACTTATTCGAATCCACTTGATGTGGCTCTTGGCTCCATTCTTTTGGGTGAAAGAGTAAGTAACCATCTTTAGTTACATTCTTAATTATACAGGAGAACTTGTATAGATCTTGGATCTTAGATCTAAGCCCTTTCACAATCGTAGTAGAGGGTAGCGGTTTCTTTAATAGGAACATAGTCAAAAAGAGGAATTAGGTCATCTAAAGAGATTATTAGGTGTGTTTGCTTGCCCAAGCCCACTACCACTATGACCTCTCCTACTCTTGTATGTAAACAAATATCTATCGATTGATTAAACTTGGTAGAAAGATCAAAAGGTGTGACTCTCTCTCTCTCTCTCTCTTTCATCTTCTGTTCTTATGCTTTATCTCGAAACTTCTCTAACCTAAGGTTTCAAGAAAACCAAACCCTAATACAAAAATCACAAATCTGAAATGAATAATCTTACAATCTCTCTAATGATATTAAGTGTTTGGGGTTTTGTGTTTGATTGCAAGGTATGGTAATGGAAAAGGGATGTAACGAAATCTGGATTTCAAAGATCCAGTAACTTCTTACACAAGTCAAATGACTTTGAAAACAAATTCTCGGTATCCCTTTCTGTTCGATCCTTTCCTTTTTTATACATTTTGTTCTATAAAATTTGTAACCCTAACTTCTAAGTTGTTATTCTGTTTTTCTAGTAACTATAGCTTATCCACTATACTAACTATTCGTTACGTACATTACTATTTGTAATCTTTTTATTTATCACATAAAAATGTAATATCTGTAATGACTTGACATTCCTCTATTACTCCGTTAACTCCTTCGCAACTCAATAATTTGTTTTGACCCACTAGGGATAGTCGTATCATTTGCTTCCTCTGTTTGAAAAGTGACCTAGTCCTCACAGTCAAAATCAGGATAAGCATTTTGAAACTCTTGAAGATCCATCCATGTGGAATCTTCTAAATCAAGTGACTCTCACTAAACCAAAAGTTGTCTAACTTTGGTTACCTAATGGTGAATGACTCTTGTATCCAAAATAGCCATAGGTTGCACAATAACATGTATTGTGGCAACCTCAATTAGCAATGATCTAGGTTTATTAGTATTACCCTCAACTCTCTTTAGTAGTGATACATGGAAAATAGGATGTAATCTAGATCCTTATGCTAAAGCAAGTTTGTATGCAACAAGTCAAATCTTCTAAATGACTTGAAAAGGTCCATAGAATCTTCTTAATAACTTCTAAGATAGTCGATTAGTTACTATCGATTATATGTAAGGTTAGAGTTTAACACAAACATAGTCCCCAATCTAAAAGCTTCTATCCACACATTTAGAATATGGTAAAGACTTCATCCTTTGTTGGGCTTATTATATATTCTCTCTCAATCGTTTTAACACATCATNCTTAAACTTTTTCTTCTTGGAGCTAAATCGAACATGATGAAGAGTTAGATGGTTTTGACACCATAGAACGGTCATTTGTTCCTTGCTTTCTATAATCAATCTATACACCTACCATGTCTCGATCAGTATCAAATATGACATTAAAACTATCTTGCTTTTGAAGGATATATGGATACTTACCCCGATGACATTCAAAAGTAGATGAGCTTATATTTTTCCCGCAAAATCCACCAGATGATCCACATGCAGAACAATTTTTGTCGATGCTGTACTTAACATCAAACACGTTCACGTCTTGTTGCAAGCGGTTTTGTTTTTTTGTAAGATTTTCAAATGTCACTTGAAGAACAGGCACTTTTATACTCCCACTGCATTTGCTGTTGTAATACTGGAGCTCTCTCCCAGACATCGAATCACCGAAAAAGAAACCTACCGACCAATGATCATTAGCATCATAAGGACATGGAAACTTATTGGGCTCCGGTTCTAAAGGGTTTGGATCGATGCAACCATGGAATTTAGTGACGTTCGTGACACCTGTGGCGTGGACAAACTCGATGTAGTATATGGTCGTGTTAAAAAGTGTATCATGAGGAGATTCCGAGCATGAATTTTCCAAGAGATCCCTCCTAGCTATTGTCATTACAAGGCTTTTTTGATCGATCCTCAAAACCAGATATTCTTTATTGTCTAAATGGATGAAAGGGAGCTGCGGATAACCATATTCCTCTTGACAATTGAGCTCGTATCCTTTAAGCCCGCAGGATGGCTGTCTGTTGTTTCCACAGAATGGACAGGAAACATTTATATTTCCACACGTGAAATTGCTACTGCATTCGATGTCGTATTCATCAACTTCAGCACCACATAGCAATATTACAGTAGTGAAGAAGGTGAAGAGGAGGAAAATGGAGTAGCACCAAGTCGGTCTCGTTAGAAGGAAGACCATGGCGATGGTGATTATTAGGTATGGTCATGGACGTGGTACAACTTTGTTTCTTATGAAGTTGTCCCAGAGGTCACAGCTGTTGAGAGAGACTATAATAGACGACAGAGGCTATGGCTTGTGATTTGTGCTAAGAATAAAATGTGATTGTTGACCGTTGACATTGACGAAGAAACTAGAGCACTTAGTGTGGAAATTTTCTTTGCAGAAACTGATATGGAAACGTCGTTGTTTGTTATTAAAGCGTCCCAGAGGTTACAGCTTTCAGGAGAGAACGTAGAGGTTATGGCTTGTTATTTGTGCTAAGACTTTAATATGAACGTTGACCGTTGACATTGACGAAGAAATAAAAGCACTTGTGTGGAGATTTTTCTTTGTAGAAATTGATGGGAATCAGACAATTAGAGAGAGACTGAGAAATGTTAACGATAAATATGGAATATAGGAAGCCACCACTGAGTTTCTCACCTTTGGATCTGAAGTTTCAACTTTCATGGGCTATTTAAGTCATTTCAATGCTAAAGACCAAATAAGACGCCATCATTTTTAAAGAAATTTCAAAGCAAGTAGTAATTTTAAGTTTGTGTTGGATATTGAATAGTCAAATTTACCTGAAAAGAACGGAAATATTTCTTTTGTCCACTAATGAAGCTATAGTAGTGTCGGTATGTTTATTGGATGA
Source organism: Lumnitzera littorea (assembly GCA_024138015.1). Classification (NCBI taxonomy): domain Eukaryota; kingdom Viridiplantae; phylum Streptophyta; class Magnoliopsida; order Myrtales; family Combretaceae; genus Lumnitzera; species Lumnitzera littorea. Next base: position 109,263,037 of record JAMXBB010000007.1, on the reverse strand, counting down.
TGTAGGAAAAATATACTGAAGGAAAGAATTAGAGGAAAATTAGATTTCCCTTTAAACTATGTTGAAGGGAGAGTTTTTCCTTATCCCACTAGATTTCGTTTCCTCATTATTTGATTTTCCGTTCTCCTCTTTCTTCACTCAATTTTTTAACCATCTTACTAATTTTTTAAAAGTATATTAATTATTTTATATTATACTTCATTTTGGCTTTTCGTAATAACTAAAATTCTTCTAATTTTTCTTCCTTCTTATTATCCAAATACATTAAAAAAAACGAAATATATATATATATTTTTTCCTCTCATTTTCGTTCGTACCTTACTCGTGTCAAAAATAGCGTCAGGGAAGCAAAAAGTGATTGGCCAAGGAAATTGTTTCCTTCCGTATTCCATCATCTATGCAAAAAGTGAAATTTAATCTTTTCCATTCAATTTATTTTCCTTCCCATTCTTTTTCATCCCTTTCTCCTCCCAAACAGCCTTCTTAACTCGCAAATGATGAATTTAAACATTGTTTTTGTCCCTTTTGATAAATTCATGAAATCAGTCTCAGCAATTCAAAAGCTCTCGATTCAATATAAAATAATATTTTTTCAAGATAAAGAAAAAGCGTAAATCTGATGGTTAATCACAATAATATCTTGAGGTGCAAGGAAGATTTTTGCATTTTTATATATTCTTTAAGAATTTTTTTTTTCAATATTTATAAATACTCTCGTGCACTGGTTAGCTTCTACATGATATAAATTTATATTACATATCCATTTATGTCTTGTAAGGTTAATCACAATTAAGGCTCAAGCTATATGATATGTAGAATATGTAAGGATTCTTTTTTGAAAAGAAGACCTAAAATATTTCTTAAAAAAATCAGTCTAATTGCTTAATATTTAATCAGGACCAGCCGATAAATTATATATCAAGAGATTAAATCTTAAATTTTTCTATAGCAGTAGCATTTGTCAAAAGAGAATTAATCAGTCGATGGATGGGATGCATGACGAAATACCATTTTTTTCATGTCGAATCTGTAATATTTTATTAGACACAAATTCTTTTCCAAGGTTTGGATACAACTTATGCTGAATCATACTCAGGCAAATCACATAAGATGCAACGACTGGACTTAGTCATGTCTTAGTCAACTATAAAAGTACGTAAAATAAATGTCATGTAATTACAGGCAAGATATTATGGTTTATGTTAGAGTGCAAATTACAAATCGGCAAGTTTTTTGACCGATCCAACCATAGCAATCTTTTTTTGGTGTATGTAACACGTATAACTTATCAATTAAATTGTAGTTTTTCTTATATCAAAGGACCTAAAATCATTATGCTTAAATAGTATATGATATTCAACATAAGAGATGGGATAATTTGAATAACCATATGAAATTTGAAGCAAAACTCTGAAATATAATATCATAATTAGGAAAATTCGAAACTCACGTACCCAAACGTAGGATATGAAGATTTATTCGACGAGATCTATTGGGGTTGCTATATGTTCATTATTGTGTTCTATTTACTGAGCAAGAAACTCATATTCATATCCCTCTTTTAACTTTTTCCTCATAATTTTAGACTTTTATGCTGTTTGATAAGCAAAGCTCAATGAAAACTTTTTCAGCTAGTTAAAAGAGTTAACACGTACATATGTGATATATTGATGGAGTTAGGTGAAAGAATTCATCGGGCTATGGACAGGTCTTCTAATGAACACTTTCCAGGCAAAAACATTTGAATTCATTCATAGTAGTGTCATGTCCTTATCTTCCACTTGAGGAATTACAACTTCAACATTGTTCCATTAGCATGTCCACTCTCCATCTGACCTCAAAACCTTTACCAACTGCTTGAATGAAACTATGCTTATTAAACGCAAGGCGAAAGGATTGAAGATTAGGTATTTCGTAGCGAAAGATGTTGATATTGTCATTGCACCACTTATTCGAATCCACTTGATGTGGCTCTTGGCTCCATTCTTTTGGGTGAAAGAGTAAGTAACCATCTTTAGTTACATTCTTAATTATACAGGAGAACTTGTATAGATCTTGGATCTTAGATCTAAGCCCTTTCACAATCGTAGTAGAGGGTAGCGGTTTCTTTAATAGGAACATAGTCAAAAAGAGGAATTAGGTCATCTAAAGAGATTATTAGGTGTGTTTGCTTGCCCAAGCCCACTACCACTATGACCTCTCCTACTCTTGTATGTAAACAAATATCTATCGATTGATTAAACTTGGTAGAAAGATCAAAAGGTGTGACTCTCTCTCTCTCTCTCTCTTTCATCTTCTGTTCTTATGCTTTATCTCGAAACTTCTCTAACCTAAGGTTTCAAGAAAACCAAACCCTAATACAAAAATCACAAATCTGAAATGAATAATCTTACAATCTCTCTAATGATATTAAGTGTTTGGGGTTTTGTGTTTGATTGCAAGGTATGGTAATGGAAAAGGGATGTAACGAAATCTGGATTTCAAAGATCCAGTAACTTCTTACACAAGTCAAATGACTTTGAAAACAAATTCTCGGTATCCCTTTCTGTTCGATCCTTTCCTTTTTTATACATTTTGTTCTATAAAATTTGTAACCCTAACTTCTAAGTTGTTATTCTGTTTTTCTAGTAACTATAGCTTATCCACTATACTAACTATTCGTTACGTACATTACTATTTGTAATCTTTTTATTTATCACATAAAAATGTAATATCTGTAATGACTTGACATTCCTCTATTACTCCGTTAACTCCTTCGCAACTCAATAATTTGTTTTGACCCACTAGGGATAGTCGTATCATTTGCTTCCTCTGTTTGAAAAGTGACCTAGTCCTCACAGTCAAAATCAGGATAAGCATTTTGAAACTCTTGAAGATCCATCCATGTGGAATCTTCTAAATCAAGTGACTCTCACTAAACCAAAAGTTGTCTAACTTTGGTTACCTAATGGTGAATGACCCTTGTATCCAAAATAGCCATAGGTTGCACAATAACATGTATTGTGGCAACCTCAATTAGCAATGATCTAGGTTTATCAGTATTACCCTCAACTCTCTTTAGTAGTGATACATGGAAAATAGGATGTAATCTAGATCCTTATGCTAAAGCAAGTTTGTATGCAACAAGTCAAATCTTCTAAATGACTTGAAAAGGTCCATAGAATCTTCTTAATAACTTCTGAGATAGTCGATTAGTTACTATCGATTATATGTAAGGTTAGAGTTTAACACAAACATAGTCCCCAATCTAAAAGCTTCTATCCACACATTTAGAATATGATAAAGACTTCATCCTTTGTTGGGCTTATTATATATTCTCTCTCAATCGTTTTAACACATCATCCGTATTTATCAACTTCTGATACACAACTTCAATAGCACTAGACCCTAAAATATAATGAGATAGGACAAAAGGGTCCCTACCATTCAATGCTCAAAAAGGGGTCATTCTTATGCTTATGTGATAGCTTGTATCGTAGCAATATTCTACCAAAGGCATAGACAATATCAATAAATGGAACTCATTTGAAAATTGTCTTGGAAGTTCATGCACTACTTTATGGTTAACTTTGGCTTATACTCCACGTGGTGGTCATATCCCATCAACTTGACCAAATTATGTTGTTGCTCTAGGTTCTAGATAACCTATGTCATAATCTCTTTTAAGCTTTTTTTATCAGTACGAATGATGAAATGCTTACCTAAAAGATATTGTTGCCACTTTTTGATTGCTTTCACCACTGCTACTAATTCTCTAACATATGCCCCTGCTTTTTGAAGTCTTGTACTAAAATTTTTGCTAAAAATGCAATTGGTTTTTCATCTTGGTGAAGCACAACTCCCATACCTAAGCTTGAAGCATCTTGTTTCCACTATGAAAGTCTTTGTGAAATCTAATAAAGCTAAAATTGGAGCCTTTACCAATGTATCCTTAAGCTTTTGATATGCTTGTATTGCTTCATTAGTCAATACAAAAGCATCCTTTTTTAACAAATTTGTAAGCAGTGAAGCTAACTTAGTATAAGTCTGTACAAATCTTCTATAATATCCTATAATCCCAAGGAAACCCCTTAATTGTTTTATACTTTGAGGTTACTGCCATTTCAAAATAGCTTCTATCTTCTAAGGATCCATCTACACTCCTTTTTGAGAGACAATATGACCCAAGTATTCCACAGTTGTTTGAGCAAATGAGCACTTATTCTTCTTAAGGTAGAAAGTGTTCTTTCTCTAACATGTCAAAGCCTTCTCCAAATGATCTATATGGTCATTCATTGTCCTGCTATACACCAATATATCATAAAAAAATAAAAAAAAAACCTATAATAAATTTTCTTAAAAATGGCTTAAATATTGAACTCATCACTGCTTGGAAAGTGGATGGTACATTCGATAAGCCAAAAGGCATCACTAAAAACTCATAGCGACCTTCATAAGTTCTAAAAATTGTCTTGTGAATATCAGCTAAATTCATTCAAATTTAGTGATAACCCGCTCTTAAATCCATCTTTTAGAAAAAAACAGCTCATGCCAACTCATCCAAAAATTCATCTATTATGGGAATAGGAAATTTATCCAAAATCGTAGCTTGTTTAAAGCTCTATAATCTATACAAAATCACTAAGTGTCATTTTTTTCTACACTCGTAAAATCGACGATGAAAATGATGAAGTCCTTGGTTGAATGACTACCGATTGTAACATTTCTTAAATTAGTTTCTCTATCTCTTCCTTTTGAAAATGTAAATATCTGTACGAACAAACATTGATAGCTTATTTTTTTTGTCTTTTAAATGAATATGATGCTGCACTAATCGCAATGGTGGCAATAATGATGGAATTGCAAACACATCTTTGAATCTGAGAGTCATTGTTGGTAATACAATTAAATGAATCACTTGTCTGAGCTACCAACTAATATAAACAAGCTACATTGTTTAAATGTACTAATTTCATTAAAGTCCATAGGCTTGCAGAACATGGAGTAAATTTCATTAACTAAAAATTAGAGGTCACCTATGGAGACCTTATTAGTTTTCTTATAAGTTAATATAGTTGATATTCTGAATAGAAATTCAGTTAGGTAAATCTTGAATCTCACTCCCTAATCGTATTATTTAGCCTTCTAGTGAGTCTATTAGTGAAACTTGCAAAACAACTATAAGAAAATGAGTGACAACTTGCTCAATAAGTGAGATGGAGATAGTAACACATATTTAACACAAAGAAATCAAGATTATCAAGCAAGTTTAGTTAGATGCAATGCATGATCAAGTAAATGCTATTGTACGATATTGACCGGTCGTTGTAAAATTAGATAAATTGCGCTCGCTCTAATTCAAGTTTCGAAGAGTTTAACGCCATGCACTCATGAATTAGGTCACCAAACTAGGGCTTGTACAATAAAGAACACACTCCTCTCGAAACTACCTTTGAACTACTGATCCCAACTTGGCCATGACCTCCTCTCCTATCATTTAGTTCAACTCATGGTAGGAAGATGACCATTTCTGCTATCCTTAATGAAGGCATCTATGTTTGGCCTACACTTCCTAGTCATTGCCCCTAGTGGGTTGCAATGCGAGTTTAATAAGTGGTTAAGCCGAGTTTATATTAGATTACTTTTAAGGTGATTAAGCAAATTCAAATAGTCCAAACTATGTAATATCATAAAGCAATCAATATATTAATCCAGCACTCAAATAGCACAACAGTATTTAAGTACATACACTGCTTGCATACAAGTAACTAACTTACAACCACAACAAGACATATACTAAGGTCTCTAAGTATTTTTAACAATAATTCAAAGTACGATGAAACATTGATCCTATTTACCTGGATATCGATGCTCATTCTCCTCGTATGTCGTTCTCGTCTCATCTTTCTTTATTATCCTTAAAGTTTAATATGATATCTTTAGTTTATGTCCAATATATAACATATGTATTCATTGTGGATATTTAAGTAAAATTCTAATTGTATTGGATAAGTTTTTCTAAAGTATTTATTAGATATTAGTTAAAATAAGATACCTTTTGATAAAGGTTCTAACTTAATACTAATTGTTGCTTAGTAGTTTCTGATTCAAATTTTAACTTCAATAGATTCTTAGAAAGTATAATGAAGCGACTTTCTGATCTATTCTTCAACTCCCAATGATCCAATATTTAGCACCAATCGTCTTCAAACTTCTAGTTGCTCTTATATTTGCACCCTCCGTCGAACTACTTTTTGATTGAGGTTCTAACTTAGGTTCTAATGAAACGAAGAGATCTGAAGACTATATAACGAAGAGATCTGAAGACCAATATAGTTCTACATATAGTCTGGTTTGTCAACCACATGAGAAGTTACCAACTTGATTTCAATCGGGCCCAGTTTACCTAGCAATATGATCTCATTAAGTCTTTTGAAGAAAGAATTGAGTTGCTAGAAAATATAGCTAGCCGCTACTAGGTCCAATACTTTTAGAGTATGAAAGCGAAAGAGTTACTGTTGATGCTTACGTAGTTTGCAAGCAAAAAAATGATAAGAAGATGTGAAGATTTCAAGGCGATGCCCCTAATCGGCTTCAACCTTTGCACCGGATATGTCCCAACCAATGGACTCATTGAAGACATGATCCCCAGACCCTCATTAGAAGCCATCTCACTAGACTTTCATAACCTCGGCATGTTGGTGGTTGACAAACTGGCCAAACTCCTAAGCATTTAAGCTCTTTAGCATACAAGAAAGACCATCCTTACCACTAAGGGGATAGTAGGCAGGAGCCAGACAACCAAAAGACTTCTTTATCACCAACTAAAGAGACTCAAAGACATGCAAGAGGAAGAAGTACAAGTTAAAGCTGAGCCCGAGAAAGCAAGTAGAAGAGAGTAAGAGCTAGAGAATCGTTGCAAGGAGTATCACTAGAAGATAAATGCATTAGAAGCACAATTGAAGAGGATTAAGGGTAAGGAAGAAGAGGCTCCTAAGATCCGAAAGAGGAAGAAGACTGAAGACGAGCTCACTAGCCATAAGAAGATTAGAATTTAGATTTTAGGCTCTTTTAATGTTTTCTTTCTTTAAGATTCCTTTTTCGAACAGAATAAGTGATGTAAAACTTCACAATTGCAAAAGTAATAAAATTAGTTAGGTTTTGCCACATCAAAGGTCTCTTGTCAATTCTTAATTTTCATTGCATTCGTGTGTCATACATCCTGCATCTGTATATTTAATAACTTTTTTCTTAGCAAATGTAATATGTGCTAACCCTTTATTGAGTTTGAATCAGGTAAAATCTCAAGAGAGCTCCCAAAAGTAAAGTCTTTCAAAGAAATCTAATTAGAACACGTTCCTAAACCAAGATGGCCACCACTCAAGGAGATGATAGAGAACTTAAGATCAATGATCCATCCGAGTTGAGGTTCCATTCCATAGAAAAGGCTATAGAGAAGATGGCAGAACAAATGAGCTTCTTAGCAGACAGCATCGCTTTGCTGTGAGCCATAGCATCAGCTAATGAAGAAAGCTCCAAGGCCTATTATGGGAAGAATACACAAGCTCTCGAAGTAGAGCATGAATATCCAAAAGACCCATTTGAGTCAAAAGGAGTTTACCTAAAAGTCAACCCAACCTTCAAACCTAACATGTATGTGGCCCTAAGATCGACTAAACAATGGCCTAGCACAAACAGCTTGAAAGAATTGGAATAGAAACTGATGCAACAGATAGCTGAGAAGATGAAAAAACTTGCAAGGTATGATGGTTTTGAACAGGCAGGGTTCACCGAGTTTTCCATGTACAACATCGGAGCATACCTTGAGAAGTTTAAGATACCAGAGTTCGAAAAGTATAACGAGACGAGATGCCCCAAGCTCCATATCAGGTTATACGTCAGGAAGATGGGTAAATATGTCTAGTATGATTCATTGATGGAGACGTTCCAAGATAGTTTGACGAGACCGGCCTTAACTCGGTATGCCCTGCTCAATCTGAACCAGATAAATATGTGGGAGAAACTTGCTAGGGCATTTTATGAACAATATAAGTTCAACATAGAAGTAGCCTTAATCATGATGGATTTAGTTACCTTGCGGAAAAAGAATAATGAATCGTTCAAAGAATATACTCAAAGGTGGAGGTCTTTAGCTGCAAGAATATTTACTCCTACTATCGAGAAGGAGCTCACATTAACTTTCATTAACACCTTAAAAAGGCCCTATTTCTCCCATCTCATCGGGTAAGCCTCGTCTAGTTTTGTTGAAGTGATAGTAGCAGGGTGCAAGATTGAAAGTATCGTCTCTTCCCGCTAGCTTCAAGAGCTAACGTATAGAAGGCCACCAGTTTTGTCTTCTAGTCCTAGACTAGCGGGCAGTAATCTTAAAGAATTTACGGTCGGCATGGTAAACTAAAATGTTAAACCAAACGCTCAAGTCGCTTTCCGAACGAATCCCCTTTCGACTCAACAACATTTCAAAGACCAACCTTAGGCTAACAAGACTTTTAGACAGTTTACCAAGATACTGGTCCGCGTAAGTCAAGTTTTCAAGAAGCTGCAAAAAGATAATCTGATATGATACGAACTTCCTAATAACCAGTATAGGCCAAGTGATGGGAATCAACCCCTTGAATCGATCACAAGAAGCCGAGTTAAAGGACTTCAAAGGCTTGCACGGAAAATACTAGCTTTAAGCCATAATCGAGATGAGGACTCCTATCCTGATCTGACCTCTTGTTGACCTTTCTCTCAAATCCTTACGCGTGTCCAACATGCTCTTATTCAACAGTGAAGTCTTAATCCAAAAGACAGCCCCGAACTAACTGAGCCAAGCTACCGACCTGACCTACTGGCATCTGACTTCAAGACAGCTGACCTTTTTGCCAGGTTAATTAACTCTCAACCTGATCCAAATCAGGTCTCAGGACAACCCTTAACTCCCAGTACTTCCTGCTTTTGCCTGTGTATCATACTCCTGACGTATAGCTATTAAGTAACACGTACCTTTTGACACAACATTCCAGAATAATTTTTTCTTTTCCATACTGGATATTCTTTCTTCTTTTTAGTATGATTAATGTAATGTAATTATAAAATACCCTTTTGTCTTTTCATACGTGAAAAATAACCCTAGTGGGCAAGTATATAAACCCTTACTTTCCTTGTACGCAGACAATCACCCAACTTTCAATATAAAATTATTCTCTTTGAGCAATCTTAGTGTTTTCGTTATTATTCAACTTTTATCTATTTCATTTAGTAAGGAGTAGTGATGAACGACCCTTCAATTCAGACTGGTGTGTCACATCCAGCGGATTGTTGATCGAGTAGAATTGAATGGTGTGTCATATCCATTTGGTAGCTACCCGGACTTAGCTAACCTTTTTCCTATTTATTTTGGCTCATTCGTTGTGGTGCTCCTCCATATGTCTTACCTCGAAGACTTATGACCAAGAGTCTTTGACCCTCTGGTGAAATGTGAATATCATTGCGAGCAAGTAAGGCATCCGACTGATTTATGTTGGAGACTAAGGAACAAAATTCAAGACCTGATAGACAAAGGGATAATGTAGTTAGATTTTGTAGAAACCCTAGCTCCGAACGTTAACAATAATCCCTTATCGAACCACGGGCCAATTATTGGTATGATTTTTTATGATTGTACCATCAACGTCATTAGTTCAAATAAAAAGCTTAAGGTTTTTAAGTTTTACACAAGCGAACAGGCCCTAAAAGCAAAGAGGTACACATTTCATGTACCACTAGCACCAAAAAATTACAAGGCTGACTCATTTAACTATTACGTAGTAAATCAGGAGGAACAAAGTCCTCTAGTAAGGGGGATTACTCGATCGGGAAGGATTTATCACCTAAGAGAAGAGCAGGAGAGGAAGACCAAACCGAGGGAATCGGATGATAAGATGATGGCCAAATACGTTGAAGGGCTATCAGCCTTTACTAAGATGATCAAGTCAAGTAAGTACATGATTATAAACCAACTCAGCAAGACTCTAATACAAATATCATTGATGAGCTTGCTGATTACATAAAACTTCGAAATCGCGACTAGCTTTTCGACTTTTGTTTTTATCCTTTTTCTCTCTATATTTCACTTCCAGAATTTTTTTCAAGCTACCAAATGATCAAAGTTTGCTCCAGATAGCATGATGTGATTTTATATCTTCAATGGTGTTGCTTTTGATTTTTTTTCCAAACCTAAATACAAGTATTTATAGCTATGCTAGGTGTTACTAGGTCCAAATTCAATCCCATGCATTTGTAAACTTCATTCCACACAGCTGCATGTTCCCTCTTTGTTTAAGAAATTTTTTTTATCATTTTTCTCCAATTTTATTAATTTATTTAGCGATTTATATGTAATTCCAGGTATTTATAATAGTTACGGGTATATATATTTATATAATAATTATAGCCGATGTAAATACATGTCTTTTATATAATAATTTATTCTTATTACTAATTATATTACTCTTATAATATATCTTTAAGTTTTTATTAATTTTCGAAACTTACATTGCGCATATCCGATAATAATAATATAGTAAATTATACGATTTTAGCTATATTTTTAATATTATATTATATTTTTAAATTTCGAGCTTACGATAATTTCTCAACTAAGCTCACAAGCCCCTCGTAAGCTTTCAGCTTAATTGGGTTATTTTCCCGAACGCCCTAAATTAGCTACCAAACCTAGTTGCGCTAATACGAGTCTTACACCTGTGTTTTGAAAACTTTTTTTTTTAAAGAGTTCAAGAAACTAGATTTCTTGAGTTCGAAAACTATCCTATTAAACCCTTATGGATACTATTATTAATTTTTTGAAATTAGATTTAATTTTCAAAATTACACTTTTTAAAAACAAGGCAAAATCTAATCACCAATAAATAAATTAAGTTATATTTATTTTACAAAAAAAAAAAAGGAAATTCAATCTCTAACTTACAAAAAATGGAAAACTAAAGTTTTCACAAATTTTACGTTGCCTTGGAAGTACCTATGTACCTTCTAATCGAGATCAAACATTCGTAGTTTATTCCTAAAACTTTAGTGCCTTAGTTTATTTAAATTTTGAAAACTAATCGGCTTTACGTTTTTAATTTATTTATTTTGACTAAAAAATATCTAGAAAAATAGGTCCTAACTTGAAGTTTTATTATTATTTTTTGAAATCCCTAAAGGAAAGTCTTAGTTTGGAAAAACAATTTTATTAATTTTTTTTATTTTTTTAGAAAGCAATTTTTCTAAGTGATAAATCCTATAAACCTAATGCTAAGAAAATTTGGGAGAAATGAAATTCTCTAAGCTAAAATATCTTTTCCTTTTATATATTTTAAAGTCACTACTAAACAAATCATTAAATAAATAACAAAATAAATAAATATTAAGAAAAAAGAAGCAAAAGGATATTGGAATTGAATCAGCTTTGTGTAGGGATCTTGGAGCATATCAGTGGTTGTGGATGCGGGTTGGATCTGTGTTCAAGTCAGTTAGTAAAATTAGGTCACCAATGGTAACAAACTCCAACATTAGGGTGGTTCAAGCCAAGCACCAAACGAGTAGGAAATTGGTTATTTGTATGAATCTGATTGGACTTAGGGGGGCTAGAAACAACGCCAGGGTTCATAGTGGTGGTTTAGAGAGGTTTTGAAGATGGCCACTGATGAAGGGTGGTGTTTGGTTTCGGATTTATATAGTAGCAAAGGTGTACGTAGTTTGGTATGGTCTAGTTTGGAATCCTTTCATCTTGTCTACTACCTTTTGTCTAAGATTAACTTATATGATGGGAATCTGACTTTGATACTTGATGGGATGGTAGGCCCATAACTCGATCTAGAACATAGGGTTTAAATAACGCAGCATAAAGGTTCTAACTGGTTCTATGCAGGAGGAGAATAGATATTTTAAGAAGGTTTCATTGTTTTTAACATTGCAACAAAAAGAAGTTCGTTACTACCTAAGTGGTGGAGATATTGGATTTAGATGCTCCTAACAAGAAGATTAGTTTTATTTATGATTCAATTCTAGTGAAGAGGTTAGTTCTAATTCCCAGAAAGGTTTTGCTTTGAAGAGTTTGTAGATGAGTTTTCAGTCTCAATTAGAAAATATTCCTTTTGATATGAATATGGGAATTGATTATACCTAGCCCTATACATCGAGATGTAATTATTGACATAGTTATTTCATTTCCTTATCAATTGTTTTAATTTCCTTAATTTTATGCATTTTCCTTTTTATGGCTATTATTTTATATTGGTAACTATCTTAGTATAATATTGCATGTAACCCTATGGGAAAGACAACTTTGATGAATATTATTCCAATTTTCACAAGCTCAAGATTCTCTCTTTCATTATCCCATTCTTATTAATCTCATCACAATTACAGTAAGCAATTTGTTTGATATATTTTTCATCATATTAGATAGGTAAAGTGCAATTCGATCTTCCTAATTAGTATGCCATATCCAATGGAAGAGTTGTCCATATTGAGTCCTTTAATTTTGCCTTTATTTTAAAAATTCATAAAACTAGTGGCAATTTCTGTAGACTTATTGGTAAATTGTTTTTTATTCAATTTGGCTTAGTAACCTTTCCCTTAGGTACATCATCTTTTTGGTATCGGAGTGAAGGTTCAACAAAGGGTGGCTTCGGTAAGTTGCAAATCTCATCGATTATTAAATTTCCTAACTTGTTGAAGATTGAAAATGTCTTGAGAGAATGTGCATGATGGAGTATTAGATGGAGGTAATAAAGGAAGAAGAGCAAGTGATGTACTATAACTTATGCTTGAGGATACTCAATGAGACTCAACAAATTTCATGAGGACAATGACTGTGAAACTTGATGCTTTAGAGGCATAGAGAGGAGGTATACGTGGTCATGTCGAAAGGGTAATAGAAGACTGTGTTGAAAGTGACGGGATGACTTTGAGATGGAGAGAAATGTCATAATAAATCATCTAATGCAATGGGTAGAGAACGATAAAATGAAGATTCGTCTTTAAAGTAGGGAGAATCTGCATAAACATATTTTGATTGAGAGCATAAAGTAAAGAAATCTTTGAATACTATAACCATAATGAAGAAATGAAGATTAGGTTGGCAACACTAAAGTTTAGTGGATATGTTGCATGATTGTGGAAAAACATGAAAGCTTAGAGCTTGTATAAAGGAGAAGGCAAAAAGGTAACATGGAAAGAGATAAATAACTTGCTTTAATACTATATAATTCCTTAAGAGAACTCCAGAAGAGGGGAGGGTAGAGGGTGAGTTGAATTGGATTTCTAGTAACTTTTGGCTTAACAACTTTCGTTCAAATAATTTTAGAAAATAGCTAAAGAAGATGATGATGTAGTATTAATCTTGTGAATATAATAGACAAAGAAGTGTCAAAGCTCTACTAGTTAAGGACTTTAAAACTTCTTAAAGTAATAAATTTAGAATAAAAGAATTGATATGTATTGGAGTTTTACTAGTTAATAACTTTCATATATGTAAGAATTGCATGAATAGATGGTTAGATTGCATTAATAATATATCAAGAATTATTTAGCTCTTAGTTTGCAATTTTAGTGGTCCTAAACAATACAAAACCTACTATACACTTAGAAAATAAATCTAGTACTAAATAATCATCACTTATAGTGTTAAACAAATTTCAACACTTCAGTTCTTTATATTTTATGGTAACAAAATTTTAGGACAAAACAAATGAAATATCTTAATCAAAATATTAAACTAAAAATTCTTTTCAACCACCATCTTAGTACAATCATTACCCCTAGCACTATTGTAATCTTGCCATCACTCTCTCGACCTTATCACCATTACCATTACCACTACCACTACCACTACCACTACCATTATATCACTACCACCGTCACTACCACCCTCACTACCATCACTATTAATACAACACTAACACCAAATCATCACCATCATCGCTACCTTATTATCAACATGCTGCTACTATTGCTTGTATCACCATTATAACGTTTTTACTACCATTATTACCATCTTAAAAACCCAACAAACCACCACTATGATCACTACTACCACCAGTACAATTACTGTTATACTATGTCACCATCACTATGATGCCACAACTTCGCTATTGCCATCATTGTCGCAATCATTATATTAGTAACACATCCACTATATTACATTGTTATTGCATTATCTCCCTTCGTAGCCACCATACCATCTTCACTATTACTACTTCTAATGGACTAATGCATGCCATTATTATTGTAATTGTGTTACATAGCTAGTAAAGACTCTAGATTATTAGTGGTATTAAAGTGGAAATTGTAGTGCAATAGTGATGATGACGACGATTGCAACAGTAAGATACTATATTGCTAATACTTCCACTATACAACATCATCACAACCACTATTTTCCTCATATAGACACCATTTCATCATCAGCATTGCTATTGCTAATACTAATTGCTACCATTATCATTGTAATGATGCTACATAGATTGTAAAGAGGCAAGAATGACAGTGGTATTATAGTGACGATGTAGTGGTAATAGTGTTAACAATAACAACAGAAGGTGGTGATAAACTAGGAAAATAATGTAATTCAAATAAATACACAATAAAATAAATTGTATACTTATCAACATTGGTATTATAGTGAAATACTTATATGCAACAAACAAAACATAATATAAAATAAAATAAACCTTATATTGTACTCAATACACTTGACATAAGAAATATATACTATATTATTCTTTAATTTAGTACAATGGTGTTCTCCTAATTCTATTTTGTATTGTAAAAAACACAATCTTAGAATATAAGAAATAAACTAAGTTGTAGTTAAGTTAAAAGGGTAATCTACTAGTTATAAACTTTTCAACAATGAAAGTAAATGAAATAAAATGAGAGAAGAAATGATGAAACTCTAGTATTACTAAGAGAACTACAAATATTTATCAACAAAGAATAAGTGCAACAATAGAAAGATGAAATGGAAATGATGAATTAATTTCTATACTAACAATCCTATACAAATATATATTGACGGAGTCCAACTAACTAACTAACTAATTGCCATTTGTATATGTGATTAAATAAACCAAGATTAGAGACTAAGCTTTCCAATATAACAGGCCTAATACAATTGGAATGAAAGAAAATTGCAATTGTGTAACAGTAACTAGCTTTATGAAAAGATCAGCCAACTGCAATCGAGAAGGAACGTAAAGTGTCTTGAAGAATCCCTATGCAATTTGATCTCGAGTATTATGAATGTCTAATTCAATATGCTTTGTCCAACCATGTAGATAAGGGTTATTAGCAATTGAAGTAGTTGCTTTATTGTCACAACAAAGTATAATTGGAGTCTATAAAGGAATATGTAAGTCTTGAGCAATGTGAAAAATCCACTTGAGTTCTTGAGTTACTATTGCCATAATTCGATACTTTATTTCAATAGAGGAGAATAATATTGTACGCTGCTTCTTTGATTTTCAAGCCACTAAAGCCTTGCCAAGAAAAATACAAAAACCACCAATTGACTTGTGATCCATAGGACATGCTGCGCAATCAAAATTAGCATAACCAAGCAAGTTTAAAGAGTTTGTTGATAGATAAAACAACCCAAGTGAAAGAAAGTCCTTTCATGTAGAACAACAAATGCATTGCTGACTACATATCTAAAGAACAAGGCTTGACAAGAACTAACTTAAGTAATAAACAAGATATGTTAAATATGGTTGAGTAAGAGTGAGATACAATAACCACCTAATCAATCTTCAATAAACAATGGGATAAGATAAAACTTCTCCACTACTTTGATCTAAACATATGCTAGAAGGAGACTCATTTGTTTCTATGATAATCATGTCGTCTACATACAACAAGACAACAGCAAAACTTTTATCTAAACTATTAGTAAATAAAGAGTGATCATGGATAGACTGCACATAACAAGGCTAACCAAACACTTAGATATTTCCAAGTTTTATTGCCAAGATGCTTGTTTAAGTTTGTATAAGAAATTTTTCAAGCAACGAACCTGATTTTGTTGAGCTAACTCATACCCTTTAGAGGAACCATATAGATCTCTTCATCAAGATATCAATGTAAGAATGCATTGTTGATATCTATTTGATATAAAGGCCAAGAAGAAGAAATAGCAACTGCAAAAAGAATTCAAACATTATTCATTTTTGCTATAGGAGAAAAAGTATCCTAAAAATCCTCACCTTCAACTTAAGTATATCCTTTAGGTTAAGAAATCCAGTAGAGAATTGAAATACCTCGATCAAAGTGCTCTAATACCATGAAGGATATCCTATTACAGAAGCAAAACAATTGAAGAATTTCGATGCTCCTTTTAGTACTTAAGAGAAAGAAAGAACAAAGAAGGATACAAAAAGAAATAATAAATCAAAGCTTCTTAGTATATTCCAAATTAGTTTTGCAGTAAAAGAGAGAACTATTGATATAGTCCAATAGTTAATGAATTAACTAAACAAACTAACCAGCTATTTTGTATAAAGCCACATGTATAAATAATCTTGAAAAAAAATAAATAAATTGATCTATATATCTTTTAGAAGAGCCATCTATTACCATATGTTCATACATTGGGAAATTCAATGGTAATGGCATAGGCATATTACCATAATGTTATAGTAAATCAAATCCAATTTATGTTATGGATGGTAAAATATAAATTGTCTACAACTTTGTTTTTACTATTGATAGACATGATTTACTGAAATTCGATAAAAATTAAAAATCTCGACGACTTCGATTTTATCATTTATAGCATGATTTACTGAAATTCGATAAAAATTAAAAATCTCAACAACTTCGATTTTATCATTTATAGCATGATTTATTGAAGTTAGGTATAATTTACTATGATATTATGGTAATATGACAAGCTATACAAACCTTAGATAAGAGTATTAATAAGTATTATCTCCTTATCTAATAGGTTATAAAATTTTTTATTGTCTTTAAGATATCTTTGATCGAAGTGAATTTAAAATAAATAAATAAATTTTTAAATTTGGAAAGGTATTTTATTGAGTCCTTCCTAATACAAATAGCAATTGACTGAATTCTTTGTATGTTAAGTTTTTTTTTTAATTTGTAGCTAATTTTTTTTTTTTTGGTTAATTTTAAAGCAAGATATTTTAAGTATGGGTGTATGTATAGCATAATTTCTCAACATAAATTGTTTTAGAATGATAGATATTTAGGAGTTTAATTATAACATGTTATCAAAATGTAAGTGTCTTTAAATCTATTTTTGGAAATAGATCTTTCCGTATGGTTTTGTTAAAAGGCTTGTCTTAACTATTAAATACTTGTCTAAACAAAGTCTTAGAGAGGAAATAGAGAAGAGATAAAATAATTATAAAAATAGAAAAGAAATGAAAAGATTGCATCAAATATTTTGTGTGTGTCCATTACAAGAATATGAACTCTTATTTATATACAAATGAGCCTTCAATAATAATGGAAATATACGACAATAATGATCATTAATCATTAAATTCTATGATTCTATAATAATAACTATTGACCACTGAATTTTAAGATTTTACAATAATGACTATTGATCAAGAATTAATTAAATTAAATGCTAAGATCTTCCTCAAACTCAAGATGGTGAAAGTTCAACTAGCTTGAGTTTGGAAACTAAATAATGAAATCTACTTGATGAATGTACTTTAGTGAAGATATCCACAATTTGATCAACTAAGGAAACAAGGAGGAATTGAATGGTTCCCTGAAGTATATGATGTCGAATAAAATGATAATCATTCTCAAGGAATGTGAAATGTCCATATCTTGGAGTAACTAACGTAGCTAAAGAAGTTTAGATGTAGTATCGGCAATTGCCTGATATTCAGCCTCGGTACTAAAGCGAGAGACAATTGATTGCTTCTTACTATGCCATGAGATCAAAGAAGTGCCAAGGAAAAAACAAAATCTTGTAATAGAAGTCAGTCAATAAGATCACCAGCCTAATCAGCATAAGAATCAGCTCTTAAATCAAGGTATGAATATCAAGAGAAATGAAGACCATGAAATAGTGTCCCTTTTAAATAACGAATGATGTGTAAAATAGCAGCAAAATGAGTTGTACGAGGAGCAATCATGAATTTACTAACAATATGAACTGTATGAGTAATGTCTGGTCAAGTGACAGTGAAGTAAACGAAATTGCCAACTAATTATCGATAAAGGGTTGCATCAGTAAAGATAGTAACATCTATAGCTGAAAAATGAGCATTAGATTTCATAGAAATATTCCTAACTTTGGAATCTATTAAA
Source organism: Lumnitzera littorea (assembly GCA_024138015.1). Taxonomy (NCBI): domain Eukaryota; kingdom Viridiplantae; phylum Streptophyta; class Magnoliopsida; order Myrtales; family Combretaceae; genus Lumnitzera; species Lumnitzera littorea. Next base: position 109,244,722 of record JAMXBB010000007.1, on the reverse strand, counting down.
TTGATATGAGAAATAAGTTCGGTAGCATATTTTTTGTCAGTCAAATAATATTTAGTATGATCAGAGGAAATTTCTAACCTAAGAAAGAAAGTAAGAAAACCAAGGTCTTTCATCTCAAATTGTTGGCTAAGAAAAGCTTTGAGATTAGCAATACCTTATAAGTCATCCCTTATAATGACCATGTCATCAATATAAAGAAGAAGTAAAGCGCTACCTCAACTAGTCTTTTAGATAAACAATGCATGTTCATGAAGACTAGGCTGAAACCCAAATTGAATAGTAGTACTACTAAATTCTGAAACGTGCTTGTTTAAGTTCATAAAGATCCTTTTGTAGCCTACAAACTTTACCAGGTCGATAACCATATCCTTGTGGAGGATGCATGTATACCTCTTTAAACAAATCACCATTAAGAAAGGCATTCTTAACATCCATTTGAAATAATTTCTATCGTCATGTAGCAACAATAGCAATGAGACTTTGAACAAAAGTAAGACGAACCACTGGGGTAAAGGTTTCTTCATAGTCAATGCCATATTCTTGCATAAATCCTTTAGCAATGATTCGAGCTTTATATCGCTCTATGGAACCATCTGTACGAATCTTTAATTTATGAACCCTTTTACATCCACCCGCAAATATGTTAGAAGGTAAATCAACCATATCCCAAGCATGTTGATTAGTAAGTGCTGAAAGTTCTTCTTCCATTGCTTGCTACCAAAGAGGATTAGTATGAGCCTCATTATAATTGCGAGGTTCAAAAGGTATTGTGGTGGAACAAATATAATCTCAAAGAAGAACCGAAGGTTGACTTACACGAGTAATTTGATGAAGTGGAGGAGATGTAGTAAGAGATAGAACATGAGTAACCAAAGAAGAGGATGTTTTTGGTTCCACAACTAAAGGAGATTCTTCGGGAGGGGTAGAAGGTTGGTCTACACTGGAAATGTTATTACCAGCCAAAAATTTATCAAGAAAGATAAGAGCAGTAAGATTAATAAGAAAAGAGGTATTTGGTTTGTCATTTTGAAAGGGAATTAGTGCAGAAAACATTTTATGCTCCCAAAAAGTGACATGACGAGAAATTCGAAGATGCTTAAAAATAGGATACCAATAGTGATGGCCCTTATGTTCAATGCCATATCTAAGGAAACAACAAATTCATCCTCATGATTCTAATTTTTTGTACTCATGAGGTTAAAGTACAAAGCAAGCACTACCAAAGACTTTTAGCATATGATAATCTGGAGGGTGATGATAAAGATGCTCATATGGAGAAACATTGCCAATAACAAAAGAAGGAAAATGATTGATTGTATAGATGGTAGTCAAAGCAGCTTCTCCCTAAAAAAAAAAAAAATTCAAGACGAGATGAGGAGAACAAAAAGGCTCTAATTGTATTCAAAATGAGTCTATGTTTTCATTCTACCTACTCATTTTGGGGTGATGTATGAGGACAAGACCTTTGAATTAATGTACCATTTTGAGATAAAAATTGGAGAAGGGTGGTTTCTTTTTATTCTATAGCATTATCAGTATGGAGTATTTTAATCTTGCAAAAGAACTAAGTAGCAACCATATTTGCAAATTGCACATATATAGTAGACAATTTAGATATATTTCACATAAGATAGATCAATGTAAACCTAAAAAAATCATCAACGAAAATCACGAAATAACGTGAACTACCCATTGAAGCATGAGGAGAGGGTCCTTAGATATCAAAATGAACTAAATCAAAAGAAGCAGATGATATAGAAGTACTATTGGAATAAGATAAAGCATGATGTTTAGAAAGTTGACATGAGACTCAATCAACATTTTCAGATTTAACATGACCTAAACAACCGTTAGAAATTAAAGAAGTTAACTTAGAAGCTGAAAGGTGATCGAAGCGAGCATACTAAATAGAAGAATTAATAGCTGCAGCAATATTTTTGGAAGGAATCTAAAGAGATTTTAGCTTAAACAATTAAACAACTTTACACCCGGTCCCAAAGATCTCCCCATGAAGAACCAAGGGGAAGATTTACTTGGTATAACAGATAAAGCTTGAAAAGTTGATTTACCAGGCTCGTGTTGGTTTTGTTGGAGTAGAGCTTGGATGTCTTTCATAGAAAACTTAGGCGAAGAGCTCTCGAAGGACTCTTCTATAGTAGCAATAGCAACAACAGTAGCAGCTTTACGAGAAGGCTGAGATGTAGTGCCATGACCATTTTGCTTAAATTATAGTCATTGACATTTAGAGATAATATGATCGTACTTTTTACAATAATTGCAAAAGTTCTTTCAAGAAAATTTTGGTAAGTTTTGAATAGATCCTAACTGGGCTTAAACACCAAGAGTAAGATTTAAGGATTCTTAAGTAATAAGAACCATGTTCGTTGAAGCTGATATTTACTTAGCACAAAAGGTACTTAATCGAGTGTCCTCAAAAATTTAATCCTTGATTATAGTGTCAAGCTTAGGCAAAGGACTATGATGAAGTAGAGAGCTTCGAATACACTTAAACTCATCTCGAAGAGTCATAAGCAAAGGCCAAACACACTATTGATCTTGAAGATCATCATGTATTTTAGTGGCATCGGTGTTAGGCCACAGGAGATCACAACCCATAAGGCCTGGTTGTTGTTGCATTTGATGAAGACAATGATATATAGTTTACAATCGCTTAGTGAATTTTTCTTCTTCTTCATCTTGGCTATCTTTCTTAGAAGTTTTGGTAATTTCACTAATTACAATACACCATAAAAATCTATCTTTTAAGAAATTAGACATCTCTTGAGACCATAAATCATAATTTAACCCATCAAAAACAACATTAATGGGTTTATGGGTAATTTTAGAGGAATGCATGTATTGTTGGACTTAATAAGAAAAGAAAAAAGAAAAATAAATTCAAGAATTTTGAAAGAGAATTTTTGTGGTTCTAATACCAAGTGAGGAAAGAGAAAAGAAATAAAATAATTATAGAAATAAAATAGAAATGAAAAGATTGTATTAAACATTTTGTGTGTGTCCATTACAAGAATATGAACTCCTATTTGTATACAAATGAGCCTTTAACAGTAATGGAAATATACAACAATAATGGTCATTAATAATTAAATTATATGATTCTACAATAATGACCATTAATCATTAAATGTTATGGTTCTATAATGATAATCATTGACTAATAATTAATTAAATTAAATACTAATAGTCTTTATGAAATATTTTGTAGTCTTTGTTTTATCAAATCACTCAATGATCTTAAATTTCAAACCAAAATATTTAATAAAAAAATATTTTGGTCCTTGGAATTGTTTGTTTCTAGAATTATCTAAATTTATGTTAAAACTTCTTTTCAAAACTTTGGATATGAGTCTTTTACCTTATTAGACCGACTTAACCATAGAGTATATATTATACCTAAGTAAAGGCTATGAAGAGAATGAGATAGCTAGGTTTATTAAGATTGGACAGTTAAAGCTCATAGGTTTTTGTGGAATTTTGACTAAGTTATTTTGTTTTTATGTGATTGTAATTCTAAGAAGTGAATGCTTCTAGCAAGACAGTTTTTGTAGTAACGTCTAAATTGTAAACAAGTTTTCGAATCTAGTCACAAAGTGTACAAAGAGTATTGCAGAAAAGTAGGTTGAGGGTCAGATTAGGGAAAGTCATAGAGAACCCAACATAAGCAAGATGGATGCAACAATGGAGGAAATGCAAGATATTAGGAATTAATTTCCCTCTCTCTTTTTATTTATTGTTCTTATTGGTTATATGTGTTGAGTTTGCATATCTAAGCAAATACTATTTCTTGCTAAAATCCATGGTTACATAATTTTATCGGTTTATAATTTTAGGAGTTTATTTTGAGATAGCTCGAGTGTAGAATTGTTTTTGTTATAGCTCTGGTTGTTACATGAGTCTTATGTTTCTAACTGATTCCACCTGTATGATTAGAATGCGCTCAAAAATGAAAAAAAAAAAAATATAACTAGATTTCTACAAACCCATCTCATCCCTTTCTTTTTTCTCTTTCTATATCTCATAGTCCCTTGCTCGATGTCTGTTGCCTTCATTCAAATTCCAGCTCTAGTAGTAAATTTGACAAGGAAATCTAATTTTTTTTAGTTATGTCACCAATAACTCAAAATGAGATGGGATATATGGTTCTGTTCAATTCATCTTTTTTTTTCAAATAAAATAATGAAAAAAAGAATTTAGTTCTTATTTTACTTATGCTTCATTTGTACATATTAGATTATATAGAAATGGATTCTCTCTATTTATTTTCCTCAATTTTGCTTAATTTATCCTTTTATGATGTTACCATAAGTAATCAAGGGCTAACATTATAAGGAATATAAGGACGTTGTGATGATATTATATGATATTTCAAAAATTTAGACAATCTCAATTGTTAATTTGTAAATTAAGAAAAATTAAGGAAAAGGTAAATGGAAATGATCCAAATCCTAGATTATATACTAAGGATTTTTTTTTTTTTTTGGAAAAAGAAGTTAATTTTTTATTTTTTTTATTTTCATCATATATTTCAAGTTTGATTTTTCTTTTTATCTACTATAATCATATCTATTTTTTTAAAGTTATTTTATATAGATTATGGAAAATTACATCTTTATATTTCGATTCTATAAACCCTATAATGATTCTTGATAGAATCATGGGTTTAACAATCTTAATATTATATATAATAATAAAGTGATTCTGTTAATTAATCTGAAAGGGGATTGATAGTGAAAATTAGACTTTTTTTATATATATAATAACCATGTTGACTCCCTTCCCCCCTCTTTCAATTGTAAATGTTGGGATTTACAATCATTAACATAACTTAAGCTCTTATTTGTATAATAAGTGTTACACTTTTTTGAGTAAAAGATTAGGCAACAACAATAATGATTTATCTAAGGTACTATGATTACCATTGTTTGATGGAACTAATTTGACTAAAATGTAAGACAAAAATATTCATCAAAGTAATGAAACTAGATGTCTGAACAAGAACAATGAACACCATTTTCTATTCCTACTCATCCTTCTATTGATGAAAAGAAGAAGGAAGAAAATTTGGATATTGACAATAAGAAGAGAGTGTCTCCCAAACATGTACCATTTTAGGTGCTCAATGTTTTGAATTTTATGGTATAACTAAATCTAATAGTGGCCAAGAAATATGGAATAAATATTACTAGCAATAAATGAAGGTGACCTTAGGGTAAAAGAAAGTAAGATGGACATAATAACAATTGAAGGGATTAAATATTTGTATACTCTTCCTCTACAAAATTTGTTATCTTCCTCAAGGTCTATGAAAGTGTTTCTTAGGGTAGGTAAAAATAATATTACTTTTAAATTAGTAGAAACAGATAAATATGAGTTAATTCTTATAATAAGGAAATTTCATATGTCTTATAAAAGGAGTCAAAATGTTGAAAGGAAAAAAATAGGAACTTAAATCTTATAGCAAAGTTGTAAATCCTATAAATTTAGTCATTTGAGTATAGAATTAAGTTCGAATACTGTAAATAATTTTGGGAGTCGATAAGGCTAAATAAGATAAAAATTTTATTAAATTATGAAACCGAATATAGTTTCAAAAATAAAAATCTTAGAAACTCGATCGAAACCTAAATTGCGTACCAAAAACCCGAAATCTGATGTACATGCAAATATCTGAAATCAAACTTGAATTTGACAAAAACTCTAAACCACAACTTTAAGCTTATAAAATGAATAAATATAACTTCATAATAATATAACCATAGTCGATTGTAATTATCGATTAATATGAGTAATCGTGTATAAATCTTAACGAAAACGTTGAAATAACTCATAAATATTATAACCGTAACGGGTATCAATTAAATTAATAATTTTCTATAAAATCTCAAAATTATTTTATAAATACTAATTATATAATTTTTGTGTTTGGAAAAATTACATATTTTTATTTTTCTTTTTTCTCCTTTTTCCTTCCTTTTTCTTTTCCTCCTTCTTTTCCCCTATTTCTTTTCCTAGTGCCACGTTCCCAACTATTGGAAATTTCAGTAGACAAGTGTTACATTATTATTTTCACCATGTGTAAATAATGAAGACAAAACAAAGTGTAGATAAGATCATGTCTTATCTCATTTAATAGCATATCTTATCTAGATTTCCTTTTCCTTTTCTTTTTAATTTACCCTCATCAACTTCCAAGTGCTCTTTTACGTAAATCACAATTGGAACAAAAGCAAACATACAAATTCTTCTTATTTCCTCCCCTATCAAACCGTGAAGCATCTATTTTGTTTTAAAAAAAAAAATTTCAACAATTAAGGAGAAGAAGAAGAAGGAATGAAAATGCTTAGAGACTTCCCACAAAAACTATACAAGTATGTTTTATTATGTATAGTATATGTATTTTGTAATAATTATTTATTTATATTCTTATACATACATATATTTGAGTATTTATGTTTATATATGTGTTTCTTTATTTATGTACATATGTATGTATTGTGTATTTTCTTTATTTATGTATTTATATACATATGTATGTGTGAGTATATATATATGCATACCTAGTATTTTGTTACATGTATATGTATGTATACGCATATAATATATATATGTACCATGTATTTTCTTTATTTATTTACATGTATCCTTACGTATACGTGATTATGTGTATATATATATATACCTATTATTTTTATTATATGATATATGTAGGTATGCATGAATAGTAGATATATGTATATATACTTGGTATTTTCATTTTATAAAATTCTATATGCATATGTATGCTGGACGTGATGGAAATATATATGTATTTATGTATAATATTAGTTGTATTATGTAATTTAGTATATATATATATATATATGTAATATAACCGTATATGTACATATGTATATAGAGTACATTAACATGTATATTTATATTCATACCTATAGTGTATAATATATATTTAAGGTTAAGATATTTTAGTACATAAGTATATTATACGTATAAATATACATATATGAATAGTATCGTATATATAGAAATACGAGTATATTTAAATAGTACATATATAATATACTATAATATTAATTTAATAAATATGAAAGTATATATATACATATGTACTGTAACTTTAGGGAAATTATAATAAATAATTAACTTAGAAAATTTAGTAAAATATAGTAATAAATATTAATATATGTATATCGTAAAATACAAAATAATAAGGAAATATAGGAAAAAGTATAGAGGTGATACGCAGTACTTCCATATGCTACGTTACCACTTAGCATAAATAAATTAATTTTCATAATTAAAAATAATATTAAAATCATTAATTAATTAGAAAAGTAATAAAGTAGAAATTTTTGAATTAATAAGTCTTAAACCTCAAAAATTAGCAAAAATGAGTAATTATGGTAAAATAAACCTAAAATAAGAAAATTACAAATTATATGATTTAAATAATTATTAAATCATAATTATATTAAGAAAAACTTAAAATAATATTTTATTATTATTTAAGTTAAAATAATGAAGTTTGCAATATTTTTATATCATATTCAAAATTGTGAGTTATAATGTCCAAAATGAACTCGAAAACGATTAAAATAGACTATAAGTTCATAAAAATCCAAGCTAAATTGAAAAAGTTATATGAGATTAGATAAAAAGCTTGAATCAATAATTTCACACAAACAAATAGCTAATTTAAATAAAAGAAATTATAATATTAGTTTAGTTATTTAATTTCCATACTTACTACATTTCGTATTCCTTTAATGTCAGGTGATCACGATATCGACATTGACTTACCAACCGATTATTACGATCCTTGACTTTAAAGATGTCCGAGTAAGTATTCCTAATGATTCCGTACTTATTTGTATATGTAGATAGCGAATACTAATTGTTATTAATAATTGAATGTTATGTAAGGCTGAATTATACTTGTGTATGAAACTACTTAATAATAGCAAATTTGCTTTAAAGTATGATAATGCAATGTTTGCTACATAGTAAATTCAATAGGAATTGATTTGTATGTGATTTTGTTGATCACTTAATAAAGAACTTAATATTATTAGACTTGAATTATTTAAATCGAACCATACATAATCATGTACTGCATAACTAATTCTGGCCATCACATCACACGGAGGCAGCGAGAGGTCATACGTAGGTTGATTATTTGTGATTATAGCGTTTCGTACGATGCATACGTGCAATATAACCTTATCATGGGTCGTGAGAACATTAGGTATTAGAGGTGCTAACCGCCTAGCTAAGGGTCGAGTTTAAAAGACTCTGTTTAAGAGTAAGTGAGGATTGCGTGAACCTACTCACAATCATACGTAGAACTAAGTTTGAACTAAAACTAAAAATGGATATACCATTATATTTTATAATACGAAACACAGAGTTTCATTGTTACGTAAGTTTTAGTATGATAACCAAATTTGATTGGTATCGATGTATCTCCAACCTTAACTTTAAAGGGCATTAAATCTGAGTTGCATGCGGTATCTAATTACTTGCATGTATTTATATGGCATACTGCTTGTTTATGCATTAATTTGATTGAATTTAATTGTTGTATAGCTTATTTGTTGTATGGTTGAGGAAATATATCACTAAGCTAAATAGCTTATACGTTCGTAATTTGCTTGTACAAGCCAATTTGTTCGTAGATCTGAGCCACAAGATGCTCAAGGTTAGTAGTTCATCAATGGGTTGATGTGAGAGTAAGATTAGTGATGAGAGTGAACTTATACTATTACATTTAGATTCTGAACCTTAACATGTAATGTAATGTAATGTAATGTCTTACTAGTTTGTAATTTGAGGTATTACAGATTTATTATCTATAATTATCTGAAATGTGTGTTATTTATAATTTAATAGTATAGTGATCATAATCATATAATGATATTACTTGCACCTGTTTAACTCTAGGATGTTAGTTATAATAGTAGCCTTATATATCATATGAACGGTTGTCAATTGAAAAGGAAAATCAATTTACAATCTTTTATATAATATACGACGATTACCAGGACTAGCCCTTTCGGGTCATGATAGAAGCACTCACCATCAACCTATCTTATGTTGCCCTCTATAATCATGTAATAAATAGTGACATGTAAAATGTATTAGTAATTATTACCCTTTATCTCAAGACAAATGTTCAACTTAATTCTCTTGGTTAAATAAATCGAGTTCTTATATTGTCACTTGCAAAAGAAATATGTTGAAAAATGAGCTAACACATCTTAGTATGTTTTAATCTCCTATCATAATAAAAATAAATTTAATGGGTATTAACTACCACATGTAATCACGTATTACTCTATAATTGATATTGCACAATATGTGTAAAATTTTATTATAATCTATCATTATTTTCTAAATTTCCTTAAAATCCTCTATTTTTTTTCCAATCTTCCATTTTTCTAAATTTTCTTTTTTTCGTATTTTTCTAAATTTTTTGTATTTTCCAAATTTCTTTATTTTTTGTAATTTTCCTAAATTTTTTTTATATTTTTCTACTATTTTTTGTATTTTCTAAATTTTCTTATTATTTTTTTTAATTTTCTAAATTAGGACCTTTTTACCTCGTTCTAAGAAAAAATCTAAAATTAAAACGGGAGCAAAAATGTGGTGTCTACATGATAATCAAATGTAGTGGCAACAACATAATAATATAAAAATAATGATAATGATGATAACAATAATATAGGATCACATACTTATAAGAATTAAAATGAGTAAATATGTATACATACATACATAATATGTTCTTGTAATAATACTAAATTATGATTAGGCTAAAGTTTTGATGATTAGGTCATTTAATTAACAATATAATTTCAATGTTTTTTACTTAACACTATTACTATGTTTAACTTATACCATTACATTACTATTTACCCTACTATTTACAGGTATTACAATTAAATTATAATATAACAATATATCAATATAAAATTTACAAATAGTGAGATAATTCAAACTTGTGAGATAATTCAAACTTGTATAATATTTATTAAGCTATATATTGTTACTCATATAACAAAATAATGTTTCCTATTTACCATAATAGATAAGTTATGCAATGTAAAATATTATCGAAAATCTTAATTAGATTCTACCACTAAAGAGTTCCCCCAAACTCAATAAAAATAGACTATGAGAACATCAAAATCAAATATAAGCGAAAAAGTTACATGTAATTCAATACCCTAACGAAACCGAGAATCATAGGATAGATCATTAGATAATTAAGCAATTTAACATTACATCCAAATACTCATTAGGTTTCATTATTATTAACCACGAGACACTAATTAGGAGGGTGATTGCCTGTTAATTGTTACAATTCGTAGTGGCTTTAATCAGGTGAGTACTCTCAATAACTCTATACTTGTTTTGTACTCGTAATTAGTATACCTAAATTATATATATATATATATATATATTAGTAAATCGATACTTAAGGTTTGAGTTATGCATGTATTTGAATATTGATTGTTTGTTGTGTAAAATATAGTTAAATGTAAAAACTAAACAATTGGTTATTTGGTTGACCACTACATTATTTAGATGGCATGTTGATATTGGTTGATGTTAGGCTTGATTTTTTCTAGTTTTTATAATTTTGATTAAATCGATCTATAACCCCCTATAAGGGAGCCTGATAGTTTTTCCTAAAATCCCATATCATATATGCACCGATGATATAAAGACTGTCTTACAAGTCAAAGGTTGCAAAACTCTAACTAATAAGTTTCTAAGGGTGTTTATATATTATACTTACATTTACTTATTTATATAAGCAACTTAGATAACCTAATAATCCATAATCCCCTAAGTCCATAAAGAGTCAGAATCACTTACTAAATAATAAGATGAGATAATTAAACTTCTACGACATCAAGAGTAACTAAATGTTATAAAGATCTAGCTTAATTAATACAATCTACTAAAGTAATCTTATTAGTCAAATTTAGCTACTTAAGGAATACTCTGCATTCTGATCTTAGCTCATTTCCAGCTTTTGGTTACCTGCAAAAAGGAACTGTTGGAGGGTAGGCATACTATAACTCAGAAAGTTTGTCTTTCGCCACTACCGTTAAAATAAGTTATCAAGTATTATTAATAAACATGTAGTTTAACTACACACGAAATGAATGTGTACACAGTGAATGCAACACATTCATGGGGCTTTGGAACCATGGAAGGTACAAATTTGAGCCATCTACATGTCGATTATTCCCTATACTTAACTATACAGGGTATCTTACCTTACCTACATGAGGTTGTTTACAAGTTTCGTTCCAACAGACGAAACTTGGCTATTATCCTAGTCAAGAATACCATACTAATCAATTTGGTGGACCCCATTTAAGGCTATCCGCTATCCACTATCAACAATCAATACAACTCCTTACAGGCTCACTATCAACAAATCCATACAATGCCCCATAGGCTAAATCATGTGAATCCTAACTTGGGCCACTCGCTATTAATCAACTAAAGATGGTCTANAAAAAAAAAAAAAAAAAAAGCAACTGATGAAAAACCCTTATGCTATGTTTGGTATGCAGGAATGAACCGAAATGAAATCGTGATTCTAGTTTTTATTCTCTTTCCTTATGTTTGAAAGTACATTTAAAAACTGGAATTATAATTCCTGCTTGAAAGGGAAATTTGATTCCATCTTTTCAAAGGGAGAATCGACGATTCCATTTCTCCTTCATTTATTACTATTAATAGAATTATTTATTTAACATTTAATTTAATTTTAACATATAATATTTAAGGGTATTTTTGAAAATTATTACTATACAACATTTAATTTCATTATATTCCATTTCATTCTATTTTATTAATGTTTCCAAATATAGGAAAAAAAATTTCATTCCAAAACATTCCAATATAACATTAATGATTGGAATCTCTCTACCAAGGAGAGAAAGTCTCTCTAGTAAGGAAAGGAAGTTCCTTGTAGGTATTTAGGCTTGTCCTATAGATTTGGAAACAAGTGATTCAAAGTAAATGCTAGAAAGGGTATTAATATGTTATATGAATTAATAAGTGTTATGGAAGTATCAATAAAATTTTAATATATGAAAGTATTATTAGTATCATTTTGAAAAGTAAATATTTTACTATTACATATTTAAATATTATTAATATTTATATATTACTTATTGATTTATATGACGTATTAATATTATTAAATTTATTTATTTATTTTTTTTTTCCTTCGAAGGTTCAGTTAGTAGTAATTCAAACGATCGAGTTGGGGTGAAGTCTGGGGTGCCAATTATTTTCCCGTTAGTAATACACTATCCCGAGGAGCCCAAATTCCAATGCAGAGAAAAGCTAAAGAATGGATCTTTGCACCTGAAAAGTGCTTTCTTAATTGGTTATTCATTTTTTTTTTCATCCTTCAATGTTTGGTCATGAGTATATAGAATGATAACTGTATTTTTGTATGTGGAAACCAAATAACAAACACATACTAAAGTTAAGAGCGTTCATTAAACGAGCACGCATGGGTATGATGGTGCATTTTATTATAGAGATATAATATGCAACGCCGGTTCATTCACATCATCTCAAAAGCTATTTGCTAGAAGCTGCCCAGCATCATTGCTGTCTCACTTTTTATATTTTCGTATCTACTTTTATATTTTCTATACCAACTCAGACTTACAGCCACAAGATACATCCATCCATCAAGAGGAACATATTAAATTATGATCCTAGTTTAGGTTTGGGCGGGATATTATAACGTATGCAGTGGTCAAGTGGCCATTAAAATCATGATTTTATTATTATTTTGAACTTGTAAAATTATTCATAAAATCGTAAATTTATAGAATTATATATCAAAATTAATAATTTTATTAAAAATCTATACATAAATAATTTTATATCTATTATAATTAAAAAATATATATTATGAAATCATAAACCCCTAAAACTGTTAACTTGACTTAGGATATTAATAATTATGCATGGATTCATCGATTTGTTTTTAAAAATAGAGGCCGTAAGGTCATTATGAATTTTCACTTGATGGGGAGAATTCTTTGCCGTTTACTTGTTTGTACATGATTAACCTATAAAAATCACGAAGAATCGAAGATTGCCGTGTTGTATTAGCTAGCGTTGGAGTTCGCACGCACGATAATCTTAGTATTTGGCACTATTTTTCTAGGGAAGAGAACTCATACGGAGAAATAATTTTCTTTAGAAAATAAAACGTACTATCTAACACAAGAATGACGGCATTATATTAGGAATGAACAAGAACCAGCATTGTTGCTTCGTGTCTGAGAGTGCCAATCCCGAGTTTTGTACACTTGTGCCATTTATTAAGCTTGACTGGACAACGATGTTGAGATTTTTAGGATAATAAAATAGTTTTATCACTTAATAAAAATATTTTGTAAGAAATAAAACATATGAATGTATCCTTTCTTAAAAAATTAGGATAAATTTAAGATTTTTTTAAATAGACACAAAAAAATTAGGACATTTTTCCTAGGGTTTTCTTCAATAAAAATAAATGGCTAAGAATGTAAGAATAGCTGCCTTTTAATAATAAAATTGATCAACCCAGAAGATTTTACAAAAACCAAATTAGGGAAAGGTGGATCCTCATTAGAGGTACTTAAGTGGTAACTTAATATGTGGAAAAATTTTATTTTTTCCTTTTAAATAAATAAAAAAATTATTTTAAACCTTGAATTATTTTGAAATAAATGATTATTGGGAAATTGGATGTAAATTAGGAAGATTATGGAAGTAATTGCTTAAGTTTTAATAGGTTAGCTTGAGGATTCAAGATCTTTGGTTTTTAAAAAATAATTTTTCCCTAATTCATAGTTAAAATAGAATCCTTCTATCCATTTGATTCCTCTTTACCTATTTCCCAACCTTAGTCGAGAGCAAATCAATAAGAAAGCAAGCAGTAGAAAGTCATATTAAAAGGTCTCATGTTGTTCTTTTCTTGACCATACATTCATCGTCCATGGCCAATTCAATTCCAGGTGTCTACTTTCTCTCTCTCTCTCTCTATATATATATATATAATTTCAAACCATCTCCAACATTATTTTATATACTTTTTTTCTATCAATTATTATATTACAACTAGAGAAATAAAGATTCAAATCTAATTTATTCTATTGGGAGGCTAGTATTTATATCATTAGATTTCAATAATCTTAATCATTATTTTATATACTTACCCGACAAATATTGTATAATTCAAAATGATAGGAATTCAAATTTCAACGTGTAGTTTCTCTAAGTCCAAATAGACAACGTGCATGAAGCAACGATTTGATCATAACCAAACCGAATTAGAAAACTTTTGTCTTAGATTCAAATCAGTTTAAAATAAATTACTTCACCAATATAGTTTGGCAGTTATAGCTAAAATATATGGTTTGACACTAATCTATCGGTAACTAAGTTTTGTGCTGATAGGTAAAATATTTGGTTTCAGAGTTATAGCTAAGTATATATATGATTGCTTGGTTTATGTTTTTTTTTTTTCAGTTAAAATAAATGTAAAATAATTTATACGTAAAGTTTTGGTAGAATTATAAATTTTGATATATGATTCTAGCAATTTACGATTTTACCAGTTTTGTATGATTTTACTAATTTTATATGTTTAAAGTCTCAATAAAATTGTGGTTTTGGTAATCGTGACTACAAGTTTCGAATTCCCATTTAACATTGTGATCAGCCTTAGGTTTGGATACAATAATTTTAGAGTACATACCTAAAATTAGGGTTTTGTAATATCATAGCTTGCTCTTTAAAAAAAAATAATTATGTGATTTTTGTTTGTATTAATAATTTCCTTTTTTACTTTTATCAAGGAAGTCATAAGGTCCACAAACATATATTTAAAAATTTTGAACACTTAAATATCAAAAGATAAGAAAGCTCGATCCACATGAAGTATATATAAGAAATATATTTATGATATACATCTTTAGTGCAAATTATTGCTATTGTTTTTAATTAGCATTTGTGTTGTGTCTAACTCTCACCATGGTAATGGGCTTTACTATCGAGTTGAGCAGTAGAATAGGAGGTCTCACTCTACCTCGTACCTTAATAAGTAAGTATTCAAATTTTAAAATTATAACCTATCATATAATGTTTAGAATTATATTATTGGTATTTGATAGTTTATGTATCGTTTTTTAATTCTTACCGGTAATCGATTAAGGTCTGCACATACTGGACCTACAAAATAATGTACAGTGAAGGGATGCTAGGGTTGTCTGTCGTGGCTACTCTGATGTTTAAATTAATAATAGGCTTTTGATGGAGTATAATACATAATACGCAAGCTTAAAATGTAGAGTTTATAAAGAGAGTTACCGTTAGATAGTAGCCTGTTATTTATAGTAGAGTAGAGTTAACGGTTGGAGATCAGTTGAGGGAGAGAGATCTTCTCCTAAAAGTGTGGAGAGTGGAGCTGTCATGCTTCACGTGTTCCTAATATTTAAGATGTGGTCGTTTTATCTTTATGTTGTAGATCATGGCCGTTATAGTGCTTCATAGGCCTAGGTGATTTAGTCTTAAGCTCAAGGCTTACCGAAATGAGCTTAAGGTGGAGAGGCCTAGTGTCATGCCCCGAAGCGGTAAAATCGTAACAGCCTCGTTGTGTAAACCATCCTAAGATAGAAATTGGCCTTACAATCGCTATCTTAGACTTGATCTACACAAGACGTCCACAACTAACCCGCTTTGAAGTAAATAGTTTGTAATTTAAATAAATCGTTTATCTAAGAAAGTGGGGAAATATATTTATTTACTATAATTCAATTATTACAATTAAAGTTTACAATATTTCTCCGTAATAGATTTCCGAGTTATTACATTATTCAGAAATGAAAAATAATTCTAAAATAAAAGCTTAGACCTTAAAAATATATATTTATTCTTCAAATGTTTTTCCTCACTCCCTAGGATCTAGCAGTTGCTAGCTTCAAAGTAGTTATATGCTGCTTCTTAGTCAGCATCTACACGACGTCTACAGAGATGTGAACAACCACAGCTTAATAAGTTAAGATAGAGGACTTAAAACTATACCAAACACAACAAGGTTTTCAACTTATTAGGTGTGATGCATGTGTAAGCAAATGCCATCACACGACGTTATCCGACCCGTTGTGAGATTAGAGAAATTGCGTCTGCTCTAATCCGGGTTGAGGAGTTGCCGTTAATGCAATAGCTCACGACCAAACCTAAGCTTGTGTAATGGAGACCTTGCTCCTTCCGTGACTACCTTCGAAACACTGTCTTCACCATCGCCGCGACTTCCTCTCCTGTCACTTAATTCGACTGAGGATGAAGAATGGACTATTTTGCAATCCTACGTTATCCCTTTCGAAGGGGTCGGTATTTGGTCGGAGAGTCCTAAGCTCCCCTAACGGGTTGCCATGCATGCCCGATTATGATTACTGGTCGTATATTAGATTAAGTCCAGTTTAGGGTGATTAATCATTTCATACAAATCATATAATACATGACAGAGCAACAAACAGAATCATAGTATCACCTATAATTAAGCACGTGCACACATCCAACTATCTAACAAGCACAACCAAGCATAATCTTAAGCCTCCAAAATACCACATCGTATTAATCCCAACTTACCTCAACTCCTCGCTCACTCACTCGAGGTTCGACTTGCTCAGGCCATCGCCGATCATCTCTATAACACAAACGTGATTTCAGTTTTTCATATAACTATTATAGGTTCATTTTATCCTATAACACTTATTGTTAGGTTTTGTTTAGGGTTTAATATGCCTAATTGTCTAGGTTTTAAGTCTTTTACAATTATTCTAGGTTTGAGGTTAGGTTCAGGTTCAGTTTCCGCATCGATTTCTAAGTTAGGTTCTAGTTCGATTTCTAAGTAGCATTTTATATTCTAACCCTAGAAATTCGTTTTAACCCATAATGTGAAATTAATCACATTACTTCCCGATCTCCTAAATACCGTCATTACCCCTAGTCAGTATTTATTTTACCCGGTACACTTAAATCCGCATTAGTATACCGAATTCACTCCTAATGTGAGAAATTTTTATATTTTTCATATAGTTATATAAATTCAAATCTTCTATCGGTTTTATTATATATCGCTATTATTTATATAATATCAATTTTCATCCTAATAGTTTTTATTTATTATATTTCCAATAATTATGTATTATGTATTATTACCTTTTATGTATATAATACACTTCTATTATTTCTATCACTTTAATTACCATCCCTAAACATCAATTATCATTTCAAATGTCTAAATTCATCCTAAATTAGATTTTACTCCTAATTTCCCTAATTTACAAAATTAACTTAAAGTTAACTATTTTTCCCTATTAATCATTTACTACATAATTAACCTAATAATTACATCTAACATCCTAAATGCTACAAGTATCAGATTTCAACATCCTAAAACATATAATTATTCACTAAATCAGTAATTAATCATTTAATTAATTAATTAACCCTAAATTACCCATTTTATGCTTCATTTTAGGGCCTAAAAATTATCTAAAAATTTTGAAAATTAATTTTTTGAAAACAGGCTTCATAACGCTATTCTATATCATCTAAGTAATCTACACGAAAATTTTGGGCTTGAAATTACACTCCTAAGGTCATTTATTTCTAAACCGAAATATGCTCGGTTTTGAACGATTTCTTAAGGACCATATACTACGAGACATATTTTTATCAAAATAATATTTTTCCTAAAAACTATATACAAAAATATTTCAGAATAACAAAATTCATAATTTTCTAATAATATTTACTATTTTTACAAAATTACACAAGAATCGGGCTGGAAATCGGACTTATCGATCTAGGTGGCTTCGGCCACCACCGGCCGCCGTGGCCATATTGACAGGCTTGGGCGCTGCCACCACCATATGGTGGTGATGGCCGTCCACTTCCAGCTGCTCGTCTGGTGGGGGTTCTCTTTAAAGGCCCTAATTGCACAGTTTTTCCTAATTTTTTTCTAACTTGAATTTTTCTCTCAATTTTCGCCTCTCTCTATTTTTCTCACTTTCCAAACTGCCCAAATGAGCTTTGTGATTTTTCTTTCTATTTATAGAGCTTTAGGGGATTTATTGTGCATTAAATTGAACAAGACAATTGTCTTATCCCTTAATTTTTAGCTTTTATGTTGTCTTAATTTAATTGGTTAATTTTTATTTTTCAAATTCTAACTTGCCATGAGCAGATTTGCATCATTCCATACTCTTCTGATTTTTTTCTGATTTTTCCACAATTAATTTATAATTTTCTTTAATTATTTACTAAGTTTTTTGCCAATTTAGGTAATTTCGCGTATTTTTATCTACACGTAAATACACATGGGGTACATGTGAATATTCCTAATTATTATGTTGGTCATTCTAAAATTTTTAGTATACATATAATCTATTTCTAGTAATTTATTAGTTATTAGATAACACTTTTTGTCTTTTTGGTAATTAGTAATTATTATGCTTAAAATTTGAAAATTTTATAGTCTCCTATTTTATTACTTATTTTCTTAAATTCAAGTTTACGGGGTCATTTTTATTAATATTTCTCTTAATAGTTTATAATTTAGATTTAATCGGATCTTTCAACTGATCGAAACCTTGAGTGATTGGTTATTGGGCTTACACCTAGTAGATCTGGTCAGGCTTGAGGGGGGTCCATGCCCAAAATGTCCTGTTAACACTTGTACTCCTACCCCCTTGTAGTCTCATTGTCGAGGAAGAAGTAAGGAGAAAGAATACGTGGGCCACTCAAATGTGACCAATCCGATACCTAGAAGTTCGATCCGATGTCGCGAGTGCCTATGTGGTGAGGTTGTAGATCCGGCATGATAGACGATCTGAGGTGGCGAGGTCCAAGGCGGGAAGGCCTAAAGTAAGAGGTCATCTGAAGCGATAGATCACTAATCCGAGAACATTTGAGACTAGGTGAATAGGGGTGGTCAAGTGCTCTTATGTTACAGACCAGCCAATTAAAATAGGGCTTGTCTAGGGCCGAATAGATGTAGATGTATCATGTCTTGGTAATGATAACTAGGTAGAGGTCGAATGGGTCCTGAAGAAGCTTCCTGTAAAAGGAACTTTTTCAAAATACAACTTTTGTCTGCTTGTATTTCATGCATTAAATGCGACGTGACAAGTGTCGTACTGCAATAGACTAGCGTACAGCTACATGTTTTCTTCCATTTAAAGGTGACTGTCCGATGGAAATACTTCCACATGTCTGCTAGGTAGGGTTCTAAGGGATTCGTATTTATACATATCCTTATAACCACCTGTATGGATTCCCAAGCAATTTTCCTATAAATAAGAGGATTGCAAAGAGAAACCACTTTTCTGCAATCTTTTTGCTCAGTTGTTACAATTTTTGCGTCCGCATTCGAACTTTAAAACCTTTTTCAGAAGTTTCAAGTCTTTTTTTCTTCTTCAAGAATCATGATCATGTCGACCAACAAAGGTGAGGCTAGTTGCTCCTCGTCGTTACTTACTTCTAGTTCTAAATCTACAAGGAGTGATCCCCTTTGGGTGCAGGAGAGCGAGATCTCGTCGCTAGCACAACTCGACCAACTAACTAGGATGGTCGTGAAAGCGTTGGATAGGGCTAGGATCATTAATGCTATCCCCAAATACGTATATGTAAATGTTCCTTTACTTCCTACGAAAGATTTGTTCAAGGCTCCGAGTACGGGCAAGGAGCCTGATGGTCGTATAAATAGAAGTAGGCAATCTGCCCCCATCTGGGTCATTAGTAACTTTCTCGTAAGAGCGATTCCTTGTTTGCATATTAGGTTGCCGACTCAAGATGAGCGAGTGGCCTTACTATCAAGGAGGCACTTCGCGGTCTTTGAGAAGTGCTTGGAGTTTGAGCAGTAGCTCCCTTCGAGTCATTTTGAAAAGGAGTTCTTTGACTACCACCGCTATAGTCCGTCACAGGTCCTTCCTAATGGGTGGAAGGTATTGAAGACTTTCCAAACGCTCTGTGAATACTTGGTGATAAGGGTTACTCCTGAGCTCTTCTATCACTTCTACATGTAGAAGAGTGTAGAGGGGTGGCCTTACCTCTGGTCGTGCCAAGGGAAGAAACTGTTTTACGGCCTTGTAGACTCGGTTAAAGGTTAGTAAGATGAGTATGTGGTGATAGAATTGCCCGAAGAGGCCAATTTTTGGACCTAGTGAACCAGGATGGTCCGTACCAAAGGTAAGTAAAGGTTCGATCCTAACAACACTGAGGCCGTCTAAGAGATCTTGGCCTTCATGGTGCTAAGAAATGGTCAGGAAATCAACGTTGCAGAGACCGCAGAAGGTTATTTTCGACACCCGATCTCCAAGCTTTTCCTTAGCATGAAAAAGGCTGTAGTGAAGAAGCGGGCTAAAGGTACAAGTTCATTCCTATGCACCTATTAATTGTGCTAGTGTCAAGGTGCTAGTTATGGTGGTGTTTTGGGAATGATAATGGTAGTTTCTTTTGATTTGTCCTTATTTTCTTTTTCTAACTTTAAATTAGCATTTTTGCAAGTAAAAATTTAGCCTCAAGGATGTCTCTTCCATTTATAGATGACTTGATGAGCCGACGCCAAGCACGATTCAAGGCGACTCAGCCAATAGGGAAGGTAGTGAGACCCAAGTTGGGGTCGAGTGAGATCAACAAGGCACGGTTGAAGTTTGTGCCTCAGGGGATTCCCCTCGTCATCTGCAAAAAGCTGACGGACGTGGAGCCTTAAAGCATGGCTTTACTTGCTCCTACCGTCCATCCGTCTGAGCCCATCATCGTAGGCAATGAAAACGTCGAAGTAGAGGGGCTCGATATGCAAGTGCTTTCTTCTCCAAGGGCATTGGTATTAAATATTGTCCTTCTTTTTCTTAATGATTTAAATATATTATGCCACTAATGTCTGTATAAAGATCACATATTGTCTTTCCAAAAATCAAATATTGCAATTACAAGTCTAATGTCTCTTAAATAAAAATTATAACTCTAGTTATAGCAAATAATAAGGTAAAATAGTTTGACATGAGACTTGATTGTAAAGTTATATTATAGTTTATGATAAGTCGTTTCTTCAAAGAAAAACAAGGAGCTATTATAAGTATGGCAATTTGATTAAGCATGGATCTTATGTTTGAGGTTGATTAGCTTGGTCAAATTTTTATTGTATTTATCGAATTTAATCTATATTAGGGATTTCATAAACTTAGAAGAGAGGATAAGTGTACATATTATCCCACTATTATCCCATTGTGATAATAAAATACGAGTAACATTAAATTAATTAATAGTGTATATAAGGTATAGATTCTATGGCATTATATATATATAATATATATATAGGGCCAATTATATATTACAACCAGAGAGGAGTATTCTTGTTTAGTTCGTTTTATTAAAAGATCAGTTTCATAATATTAGTTTACAATTGCTTTAACTTATACAATGAGTAAGAATGTAGACAATATATTAATATTTAACAGCTAATGATTACAATTAAAGAATCATTAATGAGCATCCCAAAAGCAATTTTATTTTTTCCAACAATCATATTACACGTTGGAGGAATCAAACTTCAACTTGTTGGAAATAAAAATATTAAATTTCCATATTCAAACATGGCAAGATCTCAAGTGAAAAATTAGAAAACAAACAATATAATTATAATGCATTTGAAGCGCATATAAATCTATAGAAAAATTTTTTCTTTGAAGGTTGTAATATTCTAGTGTATGATAGCGCCTATTTTTTATTTTCTCACTTATAAGATGTGAGAAAAGGTAAAAGAGAAAATCTTAAAAATATACTACTAAACTGAGACCACTGCTATATATATATATATAAGTTTTATTATTTTATTTCACTATAACCTATTGCAATAGATAAAATAAAATATTTAAGTTTCTATGTATTAAGTCTACACCAAAAGTTTATAAAAAAAAAATTATAAGTCATATTTATTTATTTATCAATTGAATGATCACCTTTATATATCGACTTTAACTATTATAACTCATAAAATTATAATAGATCTATCTCCTATATTATAATAGTCTTGTTCCAATATACTTTAAAAGTCAGAAAAATGGAAAAGAAAAAACAAATAAACCCATGGAAGGAATAATTCTTATTTTACCTTAATTAAGAAGATTATGTAGGGTCAGAATTTTCAGTAGAAACTTTTATCCCATTATTATTATTATTATTATTATTTTGTGAATTCTAGTTTTATAAGTAAATATTTTATATTAGTGTTCAAGCCATGGTCATAGGTGAACTTTTTAGGTCTTCTTTTGGTCGGTCATAGAGAGAGAGAGGCGGTGGCCGCAGAGGGAGAAAAAGACAGCACTCCGACCAATTGGGGCTTTAGGAGGTCCAACACGACAGTGAGACTGAGGACATTTTTGTCATTTGACGAATGTTTTTCTCTCTCCGTATAGTATGACTTATGACAAGTTAGCAAAGGATTTTGGGCGGCCTGACCGATAGCCGACCGGTACCCGCCCAAAATATATGGAGAATGTTATCCTGTGCTATCATTTCTTGATACAATGACGTGTCGAGCGACTATTGGTTTGAAATGGGACCCGCTAAAAATCAATACGAGGGAGAAGTCAGTCGGGAGTGGATCGACACCGTAATATGGTGGGAGCGAGTCGCAGGCAAGTCGGCTCTCCCATTAGAAGCTTAAAAAAATTTACGCGCCAGCGCGAAAACGAGGCGTCTACCATCAGAATGTTCGCGGGCAAATTGCTTTGTGTTTCCATTTTTACCCTTGTATGCGTAATAAATTTTCTGCATGAACCATGTATACTTCTCAACTGCCTCTTTCTGAGGAGGAAAAATAGGAAAGTTATCTTAAATATCAACTGGGAAGCATCCT
This sequence comes from Lumnitzera littorea, assembly GCA_024138015.1. Classification (NCBI taxonomy): domain Eukaryota; kingdom Viridiplantae; phylum Streptophyta; class Magnoliopsida; order Myrtales; family Combretaceae; genus Lumnitzera; species Lumnitzera littorea. The sequence goes on along the minus strand of JAMXBB010000007.1, from coordinate 109,221,744 downwards.
GGCGGTAGTATCAATAGTTGCATGAAATAGAAATTGTTTATTGTATCTTTTTTTTTTTCTCCTTTAACCTTGAAGATGTGCACAATTAATCTAAACCTCACTCGCTTAGACTAAAAGCTTCTCGATCCATGTTCTAGTCTGTCCAAACCTGTTTATTGGACTTGAAAATTTCTTTAAATCCTGTCTAGGGTGGATCGGGTGGGTTTAATCGAGTCCATATACTTTTTTTGCTTCTTTAGAAATTATAGTTCTTATCAATTAAAGAGCTTTTAACTGATATTGGTAATAGAAATTTAAAATCTAAACTGCTAATCTACATATTCTTATATTCTGTTATTATACAAAGAACAATTCATGAAGTTATTCAATGTAACGACATTGTATGAAATAAATTATTTTATATTTGTCATGAAATTAGTTTGAAAAAATTATCAATATATTTTCTATTGTCTTAGTATAAAATACACTATGGAATAATTGTGAATGAATTCTATAACCAAGCCTATTCATCAAATTTTAACTACTATACATGGCTAGCCACATCAACTAAGTTATAAATAAGTTGAATCAAAACAATACAGTACTAAGTTTAAACCCAATTTAAGAATTTTCAAATTGTGCTTAGATTAAACTCAATAGAGTTTAGAATTTTAAACTTGACCTTTACTTAAAATAGGATTTAGTAAACTCGAGCTTGATTAAGCTCTTTAATCTTGATTTATCAAAAACAAAAATTTAATAATAAGAATAATATTAATATTCGAATTTTATTATAACTCAACTAGAATTTATACTTGACTTGAATTTGATTACACTAACAAGCTAGATAAGCTAAATATCATAAAATTTGAACTCAAATTGGTTAACTACTCAAATATTTAAAGTTCGAGTTCGACTTGATTGTCACCTATCAAACTTGAATAAATATTAAGTTAAACTTGAATAATTTGTAAGTAGTTTGACTTATTTATATTCTTATAAATAACCTTTTAATTGTACAAATTCATACATAATTATTTACCATATGATGAATGTATCATTATGATAAGTATATATGTATTTCGATATTTATTAGGTAAGTGTACAGCTATGATTCGTGTGACTTAAATAAAGAGATTATATCAAGTATATGTTAAAAATAGAGATTATCGAAAAAGTTGAAAACTTTTATAAATTTAACACTTTGATTTGTTGGAATTTAGTCTCTTTATTTAAAGTGAAAAATGTGATTTATAAGAAAGTAAAATCAGTCAAAGTAAAGAAATTTAATAGCTTAGGAATTAATCTTCAATTATTTATGTGATAAAGGATATATTTTAAATTTGAAGGGTGATCAAAAGCAACTATTGGAAGAAATTTAAGTTTTGAAACGTCCAATATTAAGATCAATTTATTACCCTTTAATATTGTAGAATCATAGAGAATCTTGATTTCCTTATTGAACGTAACAAATTGTATTAATGGCCCCCTAATCGTGTTAAAACAATCTAATTGTACATGACACAAATTTTGGAAAAAAAAAAACATGAAAAAATAGTTTAATGCATGACTTATGGATCCGCATCAATTGTTTATATTTTTAAAATTTTTCATGAGTTTATATTTTATCTATCGAACTATCTTCCACCGTATCAATTATGTAATAGACATCTACAAGCACTAAGGTCATCAGAAAAAAAAAAAAAAAAAAAAGAAGTAATAGACAAAGTCTCATGATGGACTAAATCGTCTTGATCTAATTGAGAAGATTACTGTTTTCTACTTATATGTAAGAGGACCGACTACTTAGTTGGCGTACATTGGAAGTGTACATAATATGGTTGGCACAACCTGTAAATAAAGACCAAATGAGTGCCCAAAACAAGAAAAAAGAACTAAAATAAATCAAAATTAAATTTAGTTAAAGTGCCTAATTCCATGGTGTGTGGAGACCACGATTGTCCATCCATGACCCCCACACTGCCACCCCAAAACCCAAAGCAAAAGTAGAGAGAGAAACTGAAAAAATTTAAAACAAAATACACACATTTACACATTAAGGAAAAAATTTCATCAACTAACACATCCGGTGTAGGACTATTTATGTGTGCTCACTGTTATTATATTCACGTAGCTATTGATATCATCCAAATATATATATATATATATACACTGCCTGTGAGACCAACTCAACCGATATAGAGAGAGAAGCTGGAAAAGCAAGGAAAAAAGATGGCAGAGGGACAGCTTAAACATTGCTTTTGATGTATCATCATTAATTTAAGGAACTAATAAACATTTAAAACTACAATTTCAATTTTTCTAGTTGTACATCACTGCGCCATTACATTACTTGCATTATTATTCTTCACACACACACAAGTCACAGCACAAAAGTAAAGCTGTTTGAAAAGTTCTCTTCTTTTCTCTTTCTCATTTCTCTTTCTCTTACCTTACGAGAGTTTCGTGTTTCATCGTCTGATTGATCGTAAAACTTCATTTTCGTATGAGCTAAGGAAAAAGATCGACTCCAATGGTAATGATACCAGCATTAACTACAACCTAATTGATTCGTTCTGTTGTTTGTTTTATCGTTTTAGTGGTGTGAAGTTGATGTTCGTGCTAATCATGCACGTGCTGGATTTACGTGTTTTGAATTTGTGATGCTTTTTTTGTCAATATCGTGTGTAAGAGCATCTGATCCAATTGTGAATTTGTTTTAGCTATTTACTTGTTCCTTCAGATTTTAAAAACCGATCTTGATTTAGCAATTGTAGTTGGGTTCGGATATCCGGAGGAGTGTGTCTTGAATTTGACAGCACAACCAAGTAATCTTGGTGTCGGTTATCATCTCGAGTATGATTAGAGATAATCATCAATCATCAGTGGAGTAGTTTGTGAAAGAGAAGATTTTAGAAACTATCATTGGTGGTGAGTTATGCCATTCGTGTTTTTTCAATACGGTGATGGACGGAGTACAGAGGATGTAGCAAGTGTCTAAAGGATTGAATCTCGCTAGTGTCTTGTTTTGCTTCATTTGCTGTTTGATTTTGAGTTTGAAATGGGATCAAAAGTAATTGAATTCCTACTCTTTTGATGTTGCACGCACGAGCATTATAGGTGTCAAGCATGAGTGAGTAGCCTAGTTCACATGAATTCAAATTGTCACAGCTCCAAGTTTGTTGTGAAATCGGTATGTCAAATTTATTTGAAGTAAATAATCTGTTTGTAGGATAAAGTTTCTTTTTCTGGGCGATTATCTGATTGAGGTTGCAGGGTTCTAACAAAGGCTCTCTCTCTCTCTCTCATATATATATATATATATATTGGGGAGCTATGAAGATGTTACTTAAAGGAATTATTAATGAATCACTCCATCGTGTATCATTGATCCAAGTGTCAACAAAAATAGCTCTGTTTATGTAAAATCCATGCAATACAGTCACTTCAGAAGTACAAGAGATGAATAATAGTTTTAGATGGATGAATTTACATCCTTTGGATGACACTTGGGGGGTCATTAAGAAGCATGCAAACAGAAGTCCTACTGCAGTTCAGTTGTAGGCTGCGAGGTTTCCTGGTGGTACAAAGGCTTTGTCAATAAAATAGTCCTAATCAACCATAGACACTGCACCAGAGAACGAGGCCAAGAGGAGGAAGTGATCAAATCAATCCCTGGATGTGCTGCCATTAAATAGGATTGGCTGCTTCCAGCTGTAGTTTAGCAACTCTTGGTTGTTGAAACCACAGCTCTGGGGGGTGGGGGAAGGAGGCCTTTAGTCCATTCAACAGGGAGTAGCAGGGTAGTCACTGCTTATATATATTTGATACAGGACTAGATGATTATGCCTATCTTAAGCTAAGAGAGCAAGGAAGATACTTTTGCAGTAGTGTCCTTAATAGAGATACTTCTTACTACAATGGCCAAGAACTTACAGCCCACTGGGAAAACCATATTTGGAGTTGTTGCTGTACGTGAGAAGCAGCTTGAATGGGTGACTACTTATTAAGCTAGCTGAAGGTCAGCTGCTGCCTTCTGTGAGAAGAGAAGTTGGAGTCATTGATGACAGAACTTGTTATTACTAGTACCCTGTCGATTGAAATGTGAATTAATAACTTTGCAACTTTTGGGAAGGGAAATATGAGAATGTTCAAGCAGATACCCTTTCAGATGGAGCTAGTCTGATAGTTCATAGAGCTTTTGAAATGTGTGCAGATGTATATGATACTCTAGTATAGAAATTGTCTTATGTTTTGGCCTTCAGAATAACAGAGATGCAGGTGCTAATAAGTTGAATTTTAAAAGGCAACAATTCTGCTGCTTCAAAATATAGTTTCGGTTAATGTTGTGTGCTACTATGATGATGCCATAAAATTTAGAATCTCATGACTATACGATGGTAGTTCAAGATCCACAGTCTAAGTTATTTGGTTAACCATATAGCAAGAAGAACAACTTAAATCTATAAGCAGTTTGGTTCTATCCAACAGACATCCTGCGTACAATCCTCAACAGCAAGATATCGTTTTCTTTTCTCAAGTTTCCATCAATATCTTTCTAGGCAGCCATTTCTCTTTTCATCTCTGTCTCTATATCTTCTTCTCTATAGTTACAACCTTTCTTCTGAATATGTCAATTTGAGCTGTAACCTTTGATGTGTGAGAAAAAACACACATCAAATCTTGCCTTATCATGGCCACAGCTGAATGTAGCTCATAAAAAATTAGCTATGATGGTATACTGTTGCTATAATGTATTCTGGTCTTGTGGTAATGAAAACAAACCAGCTTTAATGAACAAAATAAGCTCACGATATACATATTATATTACGGTTAAAAATTCATATATATATGTTGGGATACTTGGAAACATAATCTTAACTACAGCTCTATTTACATGCTTAATGTGTTACTCTATTGCAGGGCACGCCGGTGAACATAATTGTAGGCTCGCATGTATGGGTAGAAGATCCAGAGGCTGCATGGATTGATGGAGAAGTCAGTCATATCAATGGTTCAGAAGTTCATATTCAAACCACAAATGGAAAACCAGTGAGTCTCGCACTAATTTCATGCTTCCTAGTGCGATTGTTGGCAAAGTTCCTGGATTAATATATCAAAAAGCAATCTCATGGCTACATCCAATGTTTTGAGTTTATTAGTTGTATTGGACTTGTATTGTTAGATAATTGATCATTCAGAGTTCAACATAGTAATAGATGGTTCAATCTCTCTCTTTTTTTTTTGAGTAATACTGAAATTTCCCTTTCAAAGGCAAATATAAGTTATTTAATTGCTGCTCTCACCAGTAATCCTTTTACATTTCATAATTTTCATCACAGTTTAATTTATCACTAATTATAATAAGAACTGCAGGTTGTTGCTGAGATATCAAAGATATACCCAAAAGATACTGAAGCTCCACCCGGAGGTGTTGATGACATGACTAAGCTTTCTTATCTTCATGAGCCAGGAGTGTTGCACAACTTGGCAATGAGATATGAACTAAATGAAATTTATGTATGATAACATGGGAATTCTCATTTGGTATTGTTTACTGATGTGATCTATCAACTACAACCAAATGCTGCATTGAACTAACAATTTCTCTCTTGCTCTTTGTAGACATACACTGGGAATATCCTAATTGCTGTAAACCCTTTCCAACGATTGCCGCATTTGTATGATACTCATATGATGGAACAATACAAGGGTGCAGGCTTTGGGGAGCTAAGTCCTCATGTTTTTGCAGTGGCAGATGCTGCATACAGGTGATTCTTGTGCAATGAATGGTAGTTTCTTCCAAACATTTCTGATTGGTAATTTGATGCCGACTTATGTATTTCATGTGTACTGAACTTTCTTAAATAGGGCAATGATTAATGAAGGAAAGAGTAATTCGATTCTTGTAAGTGGGGAAAGTGGTGCTGGAAAGACTGAGACAACAAAGATGCTTATGCGATATCTTGCATATCTTGGTGGTCGAAGTGGAGTTGAAGGCCGGACTGTGGAACAACAAGTGTTAGAAGTAGGATACTGACCACACACACACACACACATTTCCAAATCAACATGTTATGATTACACATTTTAAGATCTTTTTCTGAAGAGGCATTTTTCAATTTATTACTGTCACAGTCCAATCCAGTTCTTGAGGCATTTGGGAATGCTAAAACAGTCAGGAACAACAATTCAAGGTGGGTGTCGATTGGTTCTTGTTATGCAGGTTGCTATGTCTACAGAAGTCAATGAAGGATTATTTGCAGAATTGGTTATAAATTAAGAAAATTCTTTGGAGGGATTTTTTGTTTGCCTATTGTAGTGATCACAAGCTGCTAATCCTAAGATAAAAATATGTCTATTCATATGCATTTGTCTACCAGTCAATATTTTTTTATTCTTTTTTTTTTTTCCTGACATTGTGGATATATTTGAAGATAATATCTTCATATTCTTTCTTGTCCTGTTTCAATGTAGTCGATTTGGTAAATTTGTTGAGATCCAATTTGATAAAAATGGGCGAATATCTGGAGCAGCAGTCAGAACTTACTTGCTTGAAAGATCTCGTGTTTGCCAAATCTCAGACCCTGAGAGAAACTACCATTGTTTCTATCTTCTCTGTTCAGCACCAGCTGAGGTAATTATTTCAGTCACTCCATGTCAAGAACCAAGCAAATTTAGATTGGGTATTATAGTCTTTATAGAAGATGAATATGAGAACTACAATAATTAAATTGACAGGAAAGAGAGAAGTATAAATTGGCAAGTCCCAAAACATTCCATTACTTAAACCAATCCAACTGCTATGAGTTGAATGGAGTCAGTGATGCCGAAGAGTATCTTGCTACCAGAAGAGCTATGGATGTAGTTGGAATTAGTGAGGAGGAGCAGGTCAGTCTTTTCATCTTTGGCTCAAACTGGTTTTGGTTTGCCTTTCTGTAATTCTAACATTGTGTTTTCAGGAGGCAATTTTTAAGGTAGTAGCTGCTATTTTGCATCTTGGGAATATTGAATTTGCAAAGGGGCCAGAAGTTGATTCTTCTGTAGTGAAAGATGATAAATCTAGGTTCCATCTTCAAACGACAGCTGAGTTGCTTCGGTATGCAGTTGACATAATACATTTTTATTTATTAGATGACATATATTGCCATTGCAAGAATAACAAAACAAAACGTGTTTCTGATAGATGTGATGCCAAGAGCTTGGAAGATGCATTAACTAAGCGTGTAATGGTGACTCCTGAGGAGGTCATTACAAGAACTCTTGATCCTGTCGGTGCTGTTACGAGCAGGGATGCCTTAGCTAAAACTATTTATTCACGTCTGTTTGATTGGTAAGAAGCTTCTTTATCCTTTTCAACTCTTTCTTTCAGGGAATACAGGCTAATCCTTGGAGTAAATAATGAATCACAATGATCAAATTATCACTAGAAGCTTTGGTTCTCTCGTGGTGTTTGAGAGCATTAGTTCTGTCATGTTTCCATATTTTAATTACCATTCAATCTTCATAATCTTATTACTTAAGGTGGCAGAAACGAGAGAGCTTCTAAAAGAACTCATCTATTTCAAGCAGCCTGTTAAGAAAAAGGCATTCCTTCACTTCTTCCCTATTTCATTTATCAAATTGCTGATGACTTTACACAGTATCCAAATGCACTGCATAATCTTAAGCATAAATATAAAGTTCACACAAAATCTAGGAGTTGAAGCCTTTAGATTAGATGGCTTTGGAGCTAATCATAGTATGGTATCAACCAGGAGGTGATGAGATTGAACTGTTGCGCCATCATTTCACCCCCATCTGATTAAGTCATTCACTTGATAGGCTCTAATCAAAGCCTCAACCCATAAATGAGGAGGAGTGTCGAGCAATAAATATAAAGCCTGCATCAAATCTACAAACTTAAGCTTATAAATTAGATGCTCTCTAAACTTAAACAGATCTTATATAAATGTACAATAATAACAGATAACCTATGTGGTTCACCGTCTTAATGGAACATTTTAAAGCTCTTCTTGGCTCTATGCTCATTGCATCATTTTGACATTTTCCGTGAGAAGCCGTTATGCCTGCTTCTCTTAATTTTTAGGAGCTTTTGATTGTTCTTCATTCTTCTTTAGTCAATAGCGGTTACTGAATCTTGCTTATCCCCGTTATAGGCTTGTTGATAAAATCAACTTTTCCATCGGGCAAGATCCAAACTCAAAGACACTGATCGGAGTACTTGATATATATGGTTTCGAAAGTTTTAAACTGAATAGGTTAGTCTCCTACTCCAATGATATGTCATTGTAACTGCTCATTCGGAAATTAACTGTTTCTCAAATCTGTTAGCTTCGAGCAGTTCTGTATTAACTTTACAAACGAAAAGCTGCAACAACATTTTAATCAGGTTTGGAAAAAATCTTTTATCACAATATTTTCTACTGATTCTTTACCCAAAAGAATATTTTCTACTGATTTTGAGTCGTGGTCATCACCTAACCTGCACATTATTAACTTCACTTTACAGCACGTCTTCAAGATGGAACAGGAAGAGTATACCAAAGAAGAAATCAATTGGAGTTATATTGAATTCGTTGATAATCAAGATGTCTTGGATCTGATCGAGAAGGTGGTTTATTTTTATTGTTCTTTTTTCCCATAAAATCTAGTTGTCGTTAATATCAAATCCATGTATTATCTATGTCTTTGTTTCTCCTTTTAGTGAGTCATAACAACAGCATCCGTATGAACCAACATTTTTTCCCCTGTAGTTCAGTTAAGAGCTGTTGCTTTTATCCTTTTAGTTAATAATTATTTTCCAACTTTTGCAGAAACCTGGGGGAATAATTGCTCTTCTAGATGAAGCCTGGTAAGCTGCCACTTCTGGTACTTGAAATTTTATATAGTTGTAGCCACATTAACATAAATTCTAAATCTCTCCGTGCTGATCCAAATTTGATTTTATTTGTTCTATCCAGCATGTTTCCTAAGTCAACTCATGAAACCTTTGCTCAGAAACTGTATCAAACCTTCAAAAACAACAAGCGATTTATCAAACCAAAGCTTTCAAGGACTAGCTTTACTATACTTCACTATGCAGGGGAGGTAAATATTGGCTTCCTGTTTATTTTAGACTCTTTACACATAGAGACATGAATAAGGAATACTCTTTGCATATTACAGGTAACTTATCTGGCTGATCTGTTCCTTGACAAAAATAAGGACTATGTTGTGGCAGAACATCAGGATCTGCTGACAGCCTCTAAATGCTCCTTTGTTGCTGGACTTTTTCCTCCCCTTCCTGAAGAATCATCGAAATCATCAAAGTTCTCTTCCATCGGTTCAAGATTCAAGGTATCATTTTGCTTAGTTAACTAGGAATAGAAATATGAGGAATCCTAAATCATTCAGAATAGAGGGCACCATTCATAATGCAGCCTGGAAAACATATTCAAAGGATGCAAAACCTCATGGATTTGCTTGTTTAAATACATCAGTGAAAGGCATTATGATGAGAGACAAATTTTATTTATAACTATGAAACTAAGGGGTAAATGGTCAGCCACAGCCAGCTAGATAGCATGATGATTCGTCCTATATCTCAATGGCAAAGATGGAAATCTATGAACAACATTTTTCTCTGCAACCACTTTCAATGTTTCAATTTTAAGCAATTTAAGGACATCGTATTTAGATTTGAAAGTTTATGCATAATTTTGAATCCACATGTCTGCTCTACCTTGTTGGCAGTGCTCTATCACGGGTTTCATTTGAGGCATGAATGTCTGGTAAAGATAATAAATGCCAAAATACTCTGATGTATATCTTACTGCTGATGGTAAGAGATGTTTCCGAGATTGCAGTTGCAGCTTCAGTCTCTCATGGACACCCTAAATTCAACTGAACCTCATTACATCCGGTGTGTCAAGCCCAATAATGTCCTCAAGCCCGCTATATTTGAGAACCTAAATATAATCCAGCAGTTGCGTTGTGGTGTGAGTAATCTCTTTCTTCCACTAAGTTTAATGAAGTAATATTCATCTAATAACATAGAGAACATAAATTAGGATCTGCCTTTGAAAGGAATTCATCAGAAAGCTGTTAATTGCAGGGTGTTCTTGAAGCAATCCGGATTAGCTGTGCAGGATATCCAACTAGGCGAACGTTTTATGAGTTTCTGCTTCGCTTTGGCATTCTTGCTTCAGAGGTTCTGGAAGGAAAGTAAGTCTTTTAGTTATTGTATAAAATGTCAAATATACCTCTTCTCCACTTCATGATGTCCTCAGCTATTTTCAATCACACCACTTCAATGACTTAATATGACATCTTATTTCTCAGCTATGATGACAAAGTTGCGTGTCAAATGATCTTGGATAAGATGGGACTGAAAGGTTATCGGGTACATTCGACATACTCTGTTTACCAAGTGGTTGTGATTACCCCATCAGTTTCATTCCACTATGGGAATATGAATGCTAGAATCATCCTTGAAAGGAGGATTGAGTAAAATCAAACAACAGGATCCAGCGCTCCTGTCAAATGAGAGTTGAAATAGATTTGAATTTAATTTATGATGAATGCCATTCTCCTTGTTGATCCCTTGCTTTCTGAAACATGTGAGAAATAATCAGTGAACTGCAAGTTGATTTGTTTGTGACCCAATAATTGAAGTGATTATTATCTCAGATACCTTGAGTCTCATTATTTCCTTCTCTTCATCTAGACTAGATGATACCTCGTTCAATGCAACGATTACCTATTTTATATCCATTTTTTCCTCTTCCTTTCCAATATATAGGTGCCTTCTACAGCTTTTGTATTTTGGAAGGTTTTGCCTTTGATTTTTTGGAAGGTGTTGCCTTCATATTTCACAACTAACATTCACAAAACTGGCTGGCTCCATAGATAGGAAAGACAAAGGTTTTTCTACGAGCAGGACAGATGGCTGAATTGGATGCTAGAAGAACAGAGGTTCTTGGCAATGCAGCTAAAAAAATTCAAAGGCAAACCCGTGCCTATATTGCTCGGAAGGAATTTATTGCAATGCGCAGAGCTGCTATTAAATTGCAAAATCATTGGCGAGGTATATTCCAGCATAATTTTTCATAGGGCTCTTTCATATAAATACATGCATGCATATATACACAGTTGATGAGCCAATGTATTATTTGAGGCAACAGAAGATAGCAAACAAAAGGATGTTTTGTTGCATGGGCAAGGGATAATGCATGTAGAATATACAATGGAAAAAATTGGGTGACGGTTAAGAACTCAATGTGCTTTCTATTATGTGGGCTGTTTTGGAACCTTCCTTTTCTTTGGCCATAAGCACAATTTAGCAGGAGAACAGGTCAACTCTAGCAACTGGGCAGTGAGTGAGCACTACATATGCACGAAAAGTTTGATGAATAATCGTATAAGGCAAGTGTATCTATAAATTATAAAATGATACCATACTAAATCAACTAGAAACTTTGAGATGAGTTAAATTCTAACATGTATCAGGTGAAATTCCCGACTCATTATGGGTCATCATTTCACCCGATATGGGCTTTCAATGAATGGTGAATCTTCCCCACCTGAAGGGAGTATCAAATTATAAACAATTAAAATCACTATTATATATGCCAATTAAAACTTTTAGGGAGTTGAACTACAATATCAAATGCTGGCATTTCTTGTGCTGTTTTCACCACTTTTGTCTTGAGAACAACTGTAGCATCCAAAGTATCTGAATCTTTTGTTTCTATCTTCATATGCTCTTTCATATACCATAGTTGAAGGCATGATATATTCATATAAAGATTTAATTTCTTTTATAATTTAACTTGGAAATCATTTCCCCACCATCATTCTACTGTGAGATTCTCCCTTCTATCTTGTTTCCTCCATGATGTAGGTAAATTGGCTCGTATATTCTATGAGCAAATGCGAAGACAAGCAGGTGCTGTGAAGATACAAAAGTACTTCCGAAGATATGTTGCCAGGAAGTCGTACTCTGCTGTAAGGCTGTCTGCGATTAAATTGCAAACAGGTTTGAGGGCCATGACAGCTCGTAAAGAATTCAGATTTAGAAAACAAACCAAGGCTGCAATTATCATCCAGGTATAATGACTACATAATATTGGTTTTCTCTACTAGTTCTTGGAATATAAAACCGTCACAGGATAACGGCTTAAATTGCATAGGCCAGAGAAAATTTATGATAGTTTTTTTTTCCGCTGAAAAGTCACTCATATCCTACAGAAAATAAATTTTTGGACTGAATAATTCACTGCTCCCATGTTTTCTCTTTGGTATTTTGTAGGCTCACCTCCGTGGCCATCTAGCATATTCATACTATAAAAATCTTCAGAAGGCTGCACTTGTTACACAATGTGGTTGGAGACGAAGAGTTGCCAGAAGAGAACTCAGAAAGCTTAAAATGGTTGGATATATGCAGTTCCACCTAATAGATAATTTTTTTGCCTCTTTGTTTCATGATCAGCTACTTATAGGGACATAATCTATCTAGGCTGCAAGAGAGACAGGTGCCCTCAAAGAAGCTAAAGACAAGCTAGAAAAGCGTGTGGAAGAACTTACATGGCGTTTACAGCTTGAGAAGAGAATGAGAGTAATAATTTTTCAGAAACTGAGTACCTAATTTGACTTACTCAGAAAAAAATGGCGACTCTAATCATTGTAACCTTGTTCTTTTCTTTATTTAGACCGATTTCGAGGAGGAAAAGGCTCAGGAGATTGCTAAACTGCAAGAAGCCATGCAAGTAATGCAAGTACAAATGGATGAGGTGAACTCCAACATCATCAAAGAGCGAGAGTTAGCTCGTAAAGCAATTGAAGAAGCACCACCTGTCATAAAGGAAACACCAGTAATAGTGGAAGACACAGAGAAGATCAACAAATTGACTGACGAGGTTGAGAGTTTGAAGGTAGACAGTCTAGCTAGATAATTTGCTGCCAATTTCTTCAAAGATGCTAGAAAGTCTAAAGAATGAATCATGATTAGTGTCAAGTCATAAATACAAAGCTCACATCAAATCTACAAGCTTAAGTTTTTATAAACCTTATCATGGAATCAGCAGGAGGTCTTGGTTTCTAATCCTTGTGCAGTAATTTCATCCAGATTTGATTAAGTTGTTCACTAACCAAGCTTCATTCAAAATCTCAGACCACAAATAAGGGGGCATCAAGTAATAAATATAAAACTCATACTAAATTTACAAGCTTAAACTTTTAGATTAGTGAGTTATAGTGCTAACCTTATCAATTAATTGCTCAACTATCGTAAAACCAATGGATTCTGGATAAATCAAGTTGACAAACGTGTCAACAATTATGCACACCCATGAGCATGATGAGACCAGCCATCTTGGCCCTCAAACATATATTGATACTTCTCAACAGGTAATGGCACTTCAATTATGCACTGACTTCATAATACATTTTGCATTCAGTCTTTACTAGGATCGGACAGAGAAGCATTGGAAATTGCCAGAAAATCTTGCATAGATATGGAATGCAGACTTTCTGAACTGGCTAAAAAGCTTGAGGACACAGAGAGAGAGAAAGATCAACTTCAAGAGTCACTCCAGAGGTATCCAGACTAGCAATTGCTCCTTAATACATAGTTGTATACCTGACTTTGCTAGTTTCACTTTGTTTGTTTAAACTTTTAACTGAGACATCTCAGCCAACTGAAAAAATGCTCTCTCTTTCTTAATCACAAGACCAATTTATTTGATTCAACATTTACTATTTAGGATGGAAGAGAAATTTTCAAACATGGAATCAGAAAATCAGGTCCTTCGGCAGCAAGCACTTACAATGTCACCACCAGGGAAACCCTTATCTGCACGGCCAAGGACTACAATCACTCCGGTGCTAATGTTAATCCGTAGTTTTATTTCTTTTACATAGCAGCATGTAATTCATGCTTACATAATACTTATTTAAATAATTCCTGCAGAGGACACCTGAAAATGGAAATGTTGTAAATGGAGAAGCCAGAGTGACATCAGTAAGTCTTTTTATAACTGCACGGGTACTATAATTCTAAATTGAGGACTCATTCAGTTTTGCTACTCTCCATATCTTAGGATATAATCTTGTCTACTCCAAATTCTCGTGACCCTGAATCTGAAGAAAAACCACAGAAGTCCCTTAATGAGAAGCAGCAGGTATCAACTTGCCTAGGATCACTGTGTCCTTTATTTTAGTATTTAGCTTATTCAGATTAATCACTTTGAGCAGCTTATTATAATTTACTTATATGTTCGTATTTTAATGTGGTCTTATCAATTGCAGGAAAATCAAGAATTGCTCATCAAATGTATATCACAAAACTTGGGCTTTTCTGGAAGTAAACCTGTTGCAGCCTGTGTTATATACAAGTGTCTGCTCCATTGGAGATCATTCGAGGTCGAGAGGACCAGTGTCTTTGACCGCATTATTCAAACAATAGCTTCAGCCTTGGATGTAAGTTGAAGTTGCATTTCTTGACTCTTGTCTATTTTCATTACAATTAATAATCAAACAGCAGCTGGTCATGTTCCATCATGGTTCTCTTTGAAGGTCCCAGAGAACAATGATGTGCTAGGCTATTGGTTGTCAAATGCATCTACTCTTCTGTTACTCCTCCAACATACTCTAAAAGCAACAGGAACGGCCAGCTTGACACCACAACGGCGGAGAGCATCATCTGCTTCTCTTTTTGGGAGAATTTCACAGGTATATGATGCATATGTGCTTGAGAGAATTCACTTCTTCTTTTCTTTATTAATTGAAAAACCTCTATTTATATTTTCAAAATGCATTTTTTTTCCTCCTAAAAGAAGTTCAAGGGTTCGTCTCTTTCTTATCCATGGTTTATCTTAATTTTCTCTTAGGGGCTACTTTCATCATCTCCTCAAAGTCCTGCAGTTTCATTGTTTAATGGCCGAGGACTTAGAAGACTTGATGACCTCCGTCAAGTTGAGGCCAAGTATCCTGCATTGCTGTTTAAGCAGCAGCTCACTGCTTTTGTTGAGAAGTTGTATGGAATGATTAGAGACAACTTGAAGAAAGAAGTCTCTCCTTTGCTTGGATTATGTATACAGGTAGCTGCTGAGTATGTTTTACAATATAGTAAATGTTGGTACTCACTCCTATAGAAATTACAATTATGTGCAATTTGTCTGTTGATCCACTGAGCTTTGCTGGTTATATTTGAGAATATCGTGGGAAGCTTTCTCAGATTTCTGGTGTCTTTTGATTCATTGCAGGCTCCCAGGACCTCCAGAGCTAGTTTAGTGAAAAGACGTGCACAAGCCAATGCTGTTGCTCTGCAAGCATTAATTGCCCATTGGCGAAGCATTGTGAAAATTTTGAATAGTTATCTGAAGACAATGAAAGCAAATTTCGTAAGTACTTTTTTTCTATGTAAATATCTGGTGCAGATGGTCTCCTGTAACAGCCTATCTTACTTCTTGCAATCCGTAGGTTCCCCCGTTCCTGATCCGGAAAGTGTTCACTCAGATATTCTCGTTTATCAATGTTCAGCTATTTAACAGGTACATTTCTCTTTTCCTCTCTCAATTACTTATCAGTTTAGATGGTCCACAATTGAGCTGAATCTACACTCTGTGCTTGAATGCTATGAAGTTTACATGACGAACATATCATTCTGCAGTCTTCTACTGCGACGAGAATGTTGCTCCTTCAGCAATGGAGAGTATGTGAAATCAGGGTTGGCAGAATTAGAACAATGGTGTTGTGAAGCGACCGAAGAAGTGAGTACATTTTGGCCCTTCAAATATCCTTTGAAGCTCCTTTTCGTTTTTCTAAGCTCTCTTTCCCGTACAGTATGCAGGCTCAGCATGGGATGAACTAAAGCATATCAGACAGGCTGTTGGATTTCTGGTAATGCATTTTGCTTGTTTTCTACGACTAAAAGAAATTCAAGATCAAAGGACTCATCTCCTTCCGTTCTCTTTGGAACACAGGTCATACATCAGAAATCCAAGAAGAGCCTGACTGAAATTACCAAAGAACTTTGCCCGGTGTGTGATTTGTTGCTTTCATACCGTTTCCATTGAAGAATTCTGCTTTCTTTTCCATTTTTGGTCTACATTCGTTAGAGTAAGACACTGCTTCCTTCTTTTATAGGTGCTTAGCATACAGCAGTTATACAGGATCAGTACAATGTATTGGGATGACAAGTACGGTACACAAAGTGTGTCTTCAGATGTAAGTTTTGCAAGCAATTGTGATCAACCTTATATTTCTACTGAACAGCTATCCATAAAGCCACCTATAACTCCTTATCCCAATTTCTCAGAAGTTGTGTCTTGTTCTCTTATGACTTTACAGGTTATATCTAGCATGAAAGTTATGATGACAGAAGACTCAAACAATGCTGTTAGCAGTTCCTTCCTTCTAGATGATGATTCCAGGTAACGTGTCGTGGCTTACCATTTAGGCACTGACGTTGATTTTGTGTTCATTGCACATCAAATTTATTGTCTCTATGTAATGAACTGTTGATGCAGCATTCCATTTTCTGTGGATGATATTTCCAAGTCAATGCAACAAGTAGACATAGCTGATGTAGAACCTCCACAATTGATCCGAGAAAATTCAGGGTTTGGTTTCTTACTTCCACGTTCTGAGTAATGTTGACAATCATGTCTCCACATTACATCCCAAGATCACAAACACGTGCCCCATGGAATGACGCACATGGAGTAACACAATGAAGCCTGTGAATACGTGATTCTAGATTATTACCATGCTTACAACATATTCTTTATCAACCCCATCTACTTCGTTTCGGTGTAAGCATGGGGTGATGCATTTATTCCCTCAAGTTCCTTCAACAAGAGCGCATTCTTTGAAGATACCATGTATGTTGGTGTCTATTGCTTCTGTCACGGCTGTGACAGGCTTAGCCCATTTTGGTAAAGGGCTATTTTTGTTTGCCTATGCAGTGAGGTTTGCTGTTTGTCAGGGTTTGTGTTTCATATTGATTGTTCAAGTGTATATGTTAGAAGTTGCACTTCTTCCCCTTTTTTCTTTTTTATTTTTTTTTTTCCTCTGTAATTTTTTAGATTTGAGAGTGAGGTTGTAAGTTTATTGGTTTGTTTTTTATTTCTTCATTATTTGGCTTAGATTGCAGTCTGGTGTACATGATGTATTTGAAGTAATGGAAGAAGATTATTCATTTCTATCTCTTTACTTGAAATACCTCCTCCTCCTTTTTTTCCTCTTTTTTTTCTCTCCCTTTTTTAAAAATTTTTTTAAATAAGAATATTGCATGAGAAAACTATGGTTACTCATTGTCCATCTACATCAGTAAGAGCTAGGTGAGGGCATGTGGACATTGTTTTGTTTTTGGTCCGGTTTTCTCCAAAGCAAACTAACACCTAAAATGTGGTTCAGTTTTTTCCTTAAACAAAACTGCATCCTGTGATTAGGGAATTTTTAAAAATAAAACTTTGATACATTTTGTTTTGGTTTGTGATTGAAAAAAAAAAAAAAAAGAAGAAGAAAAAAATCATTATTTAAGAAAATTTACTTACATGATTTGTAATATCACAAGTATAAAATTTGTTTGGTAATAATGTATATTGGCATATGATATTGATGAAGTCAATACTTTTGCATTTAAGAAATTTCAAAGGTGTCTTGAATACTAGATTTGATTCACAAGCTAACAAATGATACAAATTTTAAGTTTGACCTATATCCATAAACTAACAAGTAATAACTCATTTTTATGAAAGTTACATACATATACAGTTTGATAAGTATATAAAATAAATTTTATTTAAAGTATTGAAAGAATTTTTTTAATTATAAGTTAAAAGCTCCTTTAGTATTTTAAAATGCTTCCATTTGATTTACCTTTCTAAACTAATTGTAGTTTTGATTCGATTCAATGCGGAAGTTTTTTAATCAAATCGGAGGTTTTTTAACCAAATTCAAGGGGAATAGAACAAAACTTTTTGCTTGGTTTTGTTCGATTTGCAATCTTTTTCAATTCGGTTAGTCTTTTTACTAATCTCTATTAGGAATCTATCTAGCTAATAGCTAGACCAATAAATATAAAAGCACAATACAACTAAAGGGCTTAATTTTCTGGATAAATTGACTATGGCATTGATCTTATTAATAATCAATATTTCACAAAGTGGTTAGAATAAGAGATTAACACTTCGAAAAGTTCTAATAAGCGATCAATATTTCACAATATAATTTAAATAATTTTATGAATTATTTATTTGAATTGTTTTATGAAATATTGATTTTTTATTTAAATTTTTCGAAATGTTGATCTCTTATTTAAATATTTTAAAATATTAATCGTTTAGTTGAGCTTACTCTTAAATATTGAGTCCTTTATTGTAATTCTCTCCCTAAAAAAATAAAAAAGATAAGGCTTGGAAATGTAAGTGTATAATTAAAATTTCAATAACTTTCTCTCCTAAATTACTCTAATTTGAATCGAAAAAAAAAAGAAAAAAAGAAAGTATGGGTCATTAGGAAAACTGTTTCTCTTATATTCCTTCTAAAACAAAGCAAGTCTGGCTTTCCTTCTCCTCCAAATTTTTTTTTTCATTCCAAACACAGTGTTAAGGAAACATACTTTCAAGAGAGACTTATAAAATGCAGGTGATCCCAAATTGGACAGAGATGCTTTTCTGGAGCAATATTCCAGCGGTGCTTCCAATTCTCTGTACCTTCCAAACAAAGTCTTGATTCGAGACGATCATCAGAGACTCTGGCTAAATGCTTGGGTTCACTATTCTCTTTCCATCAATCAAATTAATGGATGCTAAAGTTTTTTTTTTTCCCCAACTTTACAAAACACAGGTACCTAAATATAAAAAAAAAATAAAAACATAAGTACCTAAATGAAAAAAATATAAAAATTACAGTTTTTCATGAAAATTTACTCTAAATTAAACTACGAATCTAGTATATGTACCATTTTACAATTTCACAATGCAAAAAAGCTTGCCTAAAATCGATAAAAAAAGGAATTTATACACGAATTCTCTATTAATCACACACCATACCAACAATCTTGGCTACTATTTACCATTTTGGAAGAACAAAAATTGCAAAAATTTGAGTATTTGCTGTCAAACTTCATCTTCGGGATCATCTTCATCAACGATGGAAGCAGAATGCTCCTCTTTCGGCTTGATATACCCGAATTTTCGGAGTATCCACAAGTTCATCCGGATGACATTGCCGAAAAACACGACGCCCATGAGGCATGCCCATGTCAGCACCGAAATCTCCGTTACATCCTTCAACCTTCCTGCCATATCATCTGTAGACATAAACCTTAAAGCAATGAAATAGGTTATGACCTGTGAAGTAACTGCTATCCACATTATGACCATCTGAATCCACATCCACCTCCTCCTCTTTATTGGCAATCCACTCACTAGAAGCAGGATGATGCTTAAGGATGCAAGGAAAGCGAGCGTGTTGAAGATCATGAAGATCCCATACCCACTCCTCTTGTTATAAGCCATGATTGCTGTTCCAGCACTGTGAGGTTGCTCCACTCCTTCTTCTTCTTCTCCATTGCTGCTGTTCTCGTCCACCCGAAGAAGATCGTCTTGCCAGACACCTCCTGGTGGGGTGATTGCTGCTTGGAAGGCCACCGTCGCGATCAAAGACGCTACCACCATCAATGCGCTTTTCTTCTGCCCTAGCCAATCGGTGGTGGTGAGCTTCTTCTTCGGCGGCTTGTTTGAGGAGGCGGTTGTCGTCAACGTTAGTGGTGATGTTGAGGTGGCTGTTCCTGTCGATCGCAGAACTTTGATTGGATCCAAATCATAATCATGGGTGGTTATTGAGATGGGGAGTTTTTTTCCACTTATAGCTCCAGCATTCTTCAGTAAACTTTGGATTTCTACATCTCTTAGCCCTCTAGGACCCTCTGTAAGAACATCCAATGGTGTTGATCCGCTTCTGTTCATTACGTTGACATTCAATCCTGGGACTGTCAGCATAAACCTTATTGCCTGCAAATTTTCATGGAAGATTTATGATCAAATGAGAGTACTAGAATTAAAATTCAATCCGAGGTTCTTTATCGAGACAAGTGAGTTCTAAGCTTTGGATGAAATTCGATCGAGATTGGGTTTTGAGCGATAATCATCGTTTTCATAAATATTTGGCATATTTTAATAATAAGACTCGAGAACTAAATTATCCTGAAAATTCAATTTTTTAAAATAATACACTTACATTTGATAAAATATATATATATATATTAGTAAGCTCCTCAAAATTTCTTCAAATTTAGTACGTACTATTAATATATACCTATAATTATTTTGTGAGACTAATTCATCACCCGCCTTAGGATTTCTCTAGTAATTTGATACTTCGGCAGCCAATATAATTCAAATTAAATAAGACGATTTTTTTTTTTTTTTTTGGGGCCAAAAAATTAAATAAGAAAATTAATTAGTATAAAAAAAAAAAAGAAGAAAACACTCCCAATTATCTATTAATAAAAAAGATTGAGTCGGTATTTGTATTGTAGAAGAAATTTTACTATACCAACATTTTGAAAGGAATGTAATTATAGTATTATTTTAGGAAATTATAGCACTAGCTCGTAAAAGAGTAGACTCGATCTTAGTACAAAACACATAATTACTATAAATAAGTAAACATGACATGACTACAGTTGATAGTATATACACATACACTGATATATAATGTATAGACTACATACCTCAATATTCTTCTTGGCAACAGAAACATGCAAAATTGTATTCCCCTCACAATCTCTCCGATTCAACAACACACAATTTCCCTTCACCTCCTCAACCAACATCTTCAAAACCTCCAACCTATTATGCACCACACACAAGTGCAAAGCCGTCTCCCCGCGGTCGGTCGTCAACATAACCGACTCGGGCATGGCTCGCACCAGTTGGCTCACCGCTTTGACCCGGCCCTTGATAACTGCAAGATGCAAAGGAATCCTCCCATCAAGATTTCTCACCTTACATATTTCAGGATCCACCACCATCAACAGCTCCTTTACTATCTCCACGTGTCCCTTTGCCGACGCCAAGTGAAGGGCCGAGTTGCCGAGTGAGTCCAGTTCGGATGTCAATTCGGGTTTTCGTACCACCAACTCTTTAACGAAATCCAAGTGGGCTAACGTGGATGCCACGTGAAGGGGTGTCTCGGAAACGCATGAAACAATGATTTTGTCAAGAATTAAAGGTTCTTGTTGAAGGATTTCTCTAAGGTTCGATACGTTTCCTGTTGTTGATGCATCCACCAGCCTGCTTTCCATTATTTTTTTTCTGTCTCTCCCTAAAAACTTCCTATCTAAGTCTCTATATTCTCTAACGAATGCTTTTGGGTGTAATGGACTTTTTTGGTGGTGTCATGTGTCTTTTTGGGTAGCTATGTGTTAAAGTCAATAAAAGGCTGCTACATAGAAAATGATCTTAATTTATGATGGGCTTCCAAAGGTTGGACAATAGGGTTTTTTTAATATATATATATATTTATATTAAATTAATAAGTGAATTAAAAAATACTATCGATTAAGAAGGAATAGATAGATTATATAATATATATATATATATGTTTATTTATTTTTTACTTTTTTTTAATAATACCTTCTATTGACTAAATGACGTATGTAAGATGAGTGGGATTATTTAATCTCACTTCCCATATGATCCCACTTGTTTTATATATAACACCGTTAATGAAGTATATTATTAAGATAGGTAGATGAGTTGTCTACTTATTTATTACTTAGCTTAAATCCGTATCAAAGCCGATTCCCAACCGCGAATTGGTTTGGCTTAGAAGTGGTAGGGCCTGAACCACCTTCCAAACCGATGAGCCAATCTACTATTGAACCGATAGATCGATCTAGCTAATTTATCTCTTTAAAGAGAGAGAGATGGTCATTAAGTTAGAAAAAATAATTAAATGATATATATTAGGTCATGCTATATCAAAGCTATATTTTTTATGATTATGAATAACATTTTTCTAAAAATAATATTATCAAACTAATGGTAGAGTATTAATTATGTATTAAGGATAAATATAAATTTTAATTTAAGTTAATATAAATTATTTTTGTAAAACTTATTAAATATTAACAACTTGAATATAGGGAAAAGATCAAATTTGAGGAGAAAAATAATAAAAAAATTGAAACTATATTAAGTCCGAAATTAATAAAAAAAATTAAAAATTATTAATGAATTAATATAATTTAAAAAAAAAAAGAAGAAGAAAGGAAGTCATGTTTTGAGAAAAAAATACATATAAAAGTAGGAACCACATCAAGTTAGAAATTAATAAAAGAAATTATTAAAATTAATTAAAAAATAAAAATTTAATTAAAAAAAAGAACGATTCAAAAACTAACAGCATGAAATCGTGATCATATGAACCGATCATATGATTCATCCATAAGCCAACCCGTAAACGAACAGTTCTTGACAGATTCAAGTCCGACCCTTTGGGCACGTCTAACTCACCTAATGCAATTGCTTCCTATTTATCTGTTGAGACCCGGCCGTGAAAATGATAATTTATTGCTTCCAAAGAGGGTAAATTCTAATCAAGTATCACGATTCCTAGAAGTGGGACAAACAGAAGCTTCCAAGCTGACCTTTGACTTTGGTAATTGTCCTTCTCTTCTTTCTTAAGCTTCCAAGCCTACCATAGTGAAATTACGACTCTTAGTATTCGTGTGTATATATATTAGAATTCAGAGTTTCAAAAGCCTTGAATATTGTTAAGAGCATATACAGATGTTAGATAAATGATTAGATCTCATTAATGGATCTCCTAAGCAACTAATTAAGAGGTCCAAAAGGAAATTTTCAACAATTTTTTTTATTTTTTAACCATTAATAAGCGTCAAATCAATGTCTCCATTACCTATCTCCATAAAAATTAATTCCCGTGGTATTTTACTTTAATGTTTAATCATATTAGAAAGGTTTTTAAAAATTTTTAAAAAATGATAACCTTTTTATTAATATATTTAAGATTACAAAATGCCAATTCTCATGGAAGGAGAAAAAAGTTTTTAACCTTATTCATTATATTATGATTGTTGTTGTAGTTTAGTGATATGAAGATCATTCTTTCTTTCTAAAAAATAAAAAAAGAAAACAAAACTTCTCAAAGCATAAATTTATCTCACTTCACAAGTTCTAATAAGTCCAATTTAACACATAAACATATATATATATATACTAGCAAATGCAGCATCAGCATTACGTATGCATACTAACAAAATTGTAATGCATGAAATATTAATTGCATACTAATTATATAGTTTGTTACATGTATGAATATGAAATAAAAATATAAAAAAAAAAGATTAACATAATAGTTATTGAAAAAATAAATTAACAGCATAAAAATTTATAAATATTTACTTTCCAAAAACATCTTATAATAGTAATACTAATGTTGGTTTATTTCCTTTGTTATCATGTATAATATATAATATATCAAGTTATAATCAGCTTATACAAAGATGAAAATTTAAAATAAAAGAAGATAATAAATTAATTATATTAGTCTGATGAATGGAATAGCTAAATTGTAAAAAAATATATATGTCAACATTGAATTATTAATCCATATCAAACTAATAAAGAAGGAAACAAATAAAAAAGTGAAGATATGATTGTGGCATAAAAAATGCGGTTGATCTATAGCAAAAAGAAAAATTAAGATATCATTATATATATTACTGACAAAAAGAAAAATTAAGAAAAGTAATAATATGAAGATGATATGAAAATAACTTCATATAAAAAGATATTTCATTGCAAAAAATGTTAAAAGGAAAACTTTTAAACATGGACATGAAAATGGGTCTTGGAAATCCAAAGCAGAAGCCTAGCGAGAGAGAGAGAGAGAGAGAGTATTGGAGGTAGTGGGAAGGGAAGATGGAGTTGGTAGAAGTAAGATAAAATAAAAACTGGTAAGTTATAATGGCTAAAAAGAGTGAAATTACATAAATAAACCTTGAATGTATTTCTAAAATATAAATACTTATAAAATCGAAATGGTAATTAAACTATATATAAAGGATTAATTAGTAATTATGAAAGCGATGGTTACTTAAGTCTTAAAGTATTTTAATAATATAGATATAGATATATACATACATATATATATATATAAATAGAATATTAATATATCTTTTCATACAGTACCATAAAATGTTGTGATTGTCAAATATATAAAGGAAGGAAGGTGCGGCTTTTCTCATGTAGACTTTCAAAGAAGTTGGCCAGATGGCCGCAATAAAATTATTTAAAACGAATTGATGAAAAACAAAGATTACGGAACAAGGATGATATTTTTGGAAAGCAATCGTTCATCAGTGGTTTTTTTTTTTTTTTTATTACGATTTATTATTATTTTTTCATTAATGCATTTATTTCTTAAAAGTTCATTTCATGTCATTAGATTATAAGGATTGTCACATAGGTTTAAAAGTTATTTGACATCTTGATCTGAAATTGTAACCATACAGAGTTGGCATACAATTTAGAAAAGAAAGTATTAAATTATTTCAGTCGAATCGTTGAGAAAATAAATAATTTTTAATATTTTTTTTTCTACTTAGCCTTATTACTTTATTTTTCGTTATTCGACTTTAACTTGTAATAAGAAAAGGTCAACATTGGATTAAATCCTTGGTTGGGTTTTCTATTAATGAACAAGGAATTCGTGAAATCTATTTGTTAAAATTTTTGAACGAAAATTTTGTACTTTATGTAAGGATAATAAAATATTCTTAATTTTTTGGAATAGATTCGTCAACCCAGTTCTGGAGACTGAAGTTGTATTTGTGTATGCCTAATTCTACTTCCAATAAATTATCATTATAATTATTAAGAAAATATTAGCGGAACCTAACAAGATAGCAATTATAACTTAAAAAGTAATAAATATTGTACCTAGGGTTTATTATTTGATTTTGATGAAAATAAAATAAAAAATATAAATTAAAAAAAATTACAATAAGTTTATATTGAGCTAGTTGAAAATAAGCTTCATTTTACCATATCTTTTAATCATATCAATTAGCTCTTTAATATATTTCAAATACAAGTCTTAAAAACGAAGTGAATTTATTTGATAATGATTTGTTTAGTACTTTTTGTGTTTTGGTTGTTTAGATTTTGAAAAACTGGTAAAATCTTTGATGATTGCATTACCATCTTGAAGGAAGGAGAAGGACACTAGCACAACAATTAAGAGTTTTAGAACGTTATGACGATTCACTTGTTGATGATAGTGCTAATAGTTGTTTTTGGAGCCATTGCCATGGTAGGGGACTAGATGCATTGTAATAGGAAGATTGTAAAGAGTTGTTTAAATGCTTAATAACTCGAACGGGGATAATAGAGAGCTGATCTTTTATTGCAATATCTCTTTATTCTTATGTACTCTTATCATCTATTATTCTAATTATTTTTTGTATCCTAATTTGCTAATATTTAAAGAGATTTGAAGTTTAATATATAAATACTCAATAACCCAATAAAAAACAATAGAGACCTAATTTTTTAGGGCAATATCCCTTCATTCTCTTATACTATCAGTGTCTATTATTCTTATTTTCTTTTTTACCCTAATTTGATAATATTTTGAGAAATTTGAAGTATAATATTTGTGAACTATTAGTTGCAAAGTTTTGAAAGTTAAAAGTACTATAACAATAATCCTCAAAACTGAGTTTTATATTATGAGTTGAGATTATAATTCGTATTGAAAGTTATGAGTGTGAAACTTGTGTAATCAAGTTTACATATGTATAACTTTTGGAGCTTAGATTAAAAAATTAATTAAGTGGTGTGAAATCTTCAATTAGAAGCATTGTGCGTCCGTGGAGAATAAGGAGTGACTCGAACTCTACGTTAAATTTAGGTTTAAGTTTAGTTTTCTTTATCCTTTATCTCTTTTAATTTCCGAATTTATTATTATTTTATCATTAGCTTGATTGTACTCATTATTGCATCTATTAATTAAATTTCAAAGGAAAATCAAATTCCATAAAAATCAATTCACTCCTCTCTTGAGTTTTACCCTAGTATCTTAATAAGTATTTAGCCATAGACTTGAAAACCTCTTATTTACCGATAGAAATGTTGGCTTACTTCTACACTTGATACATTGTATAAGCCTTTTGGCGTGCTTACGGAACATGATAAAATAATATAATAAATCATTCATATTGCTCTTTGACAGAACTAGAACTTTAAAGGAAATTATTTTGATTTAAACATCTCTTTTTCAACTTGCTTAGTCAAATTTTTTATTTTTAGTAATAATTAGAACTAGTCAAAAATTGTATCCATTAATTTTTATCTCTTTTATGAGATTCAAGAGTAATAACCAATTCAATAAATTTATGGAGTTAAAAAAACATAGATTTATCTTATTATTTATCAAGGATTTTCTATATAGCTAGAACGATCTCCACAAACTACGAATACCAATTTATTAAGAGTAAATCATATCGATGCTATAGCATCATCATTTGCAAAAATAGACTATATTATATAACTAACCAAATGAGACCATGCCACAAGGTTATATTCAATTTTCAAAAAGCTTTTATGATTCTATCTTCAATTTTTTATATTCAATTTTCAAAAAGCTTTTATGGTTCTATCTTCGATTTTTATGAAATTAATCTAACCCCTCATTACATATTTAATTTAATATTTATTATATCTATATCGTTAAAAACACAAATGATTTAAATCTAAATAAATATAAATTAAAAATAAAATAAAAGATTAAACCAATCTCACTAAAGATAAAAATAGAATTAGAATCATAGAAAATTCATGGACGGTCAATATATTTAATTGGATTCTATACTATTAGTCCTCTTTTGTGATGTCTCCTTTTCGGCACACCATAACATGGAAAGGGTACTACACGAGAGCAGGACCTATGAGCAAGGTTACATACCACATAACAGGCACTATGGATAAATTACCAATAAAGTTAGTGGTAATTATGAGATTTATTATAAAAAAAAAAAAAAAAAGACAACTATCATCCATGCTACACTCCTATATCAACACAAATAATGAAATTTCGAGTGATGGTGGTGGTCTCATATTTAAATAAATAATTAAATAAACAAAATCGTAACATTTATACATATAAACTCTCTTAGAGCATAATATCCATAGTATATATGCATACATACATATATATATATATATATATATATATATATACAAGTTCTACCAGACGACATGAATTATTTGTTTCGAAAAATCGCCCAAACACATACTGTATAATCCTAGATGTTTTCCTTCACTATAACTAATAAGCATTTCAGATAAGAATAGAAGTGAAACCAAGACACCAATGGACGAGGGTCTCTTACTTGTAACTCGGACCAGGCAAATTGGAGAGGCCCCTGCAGTTGTCTAGACAAATTTTTTTTCTCCTTAACAAGGCAATAGAGATTAAAATCTGGAGGTTCGAGTTCATGTTAATTTATGATCTTTATGGCAAGAGCCATTGCCATGAAAGAACACTGGAATTAGTCCACAATGCAACCTATTCAATCACCAGTTCCTACTGGAACTCCAATAAAGTAATTCTCCTCATCTAACATGCATGTGGATAGATGTCTCAATCCTCTTATTAATGACAGCATTTTGCAGGCAGAGAACACATGCCTCTTTTACTTGTGAGAGACTAGTGAGTATAAGAGGATAAAAACGATGTTAAATGGACACAGTAAAACCCCAAAAATGTCACAAACATGAGTATCCAATGCAATCTTCACAAGGCCATAAGTACTCAGGACATGTATACAAGAGACAGCATCAATTGCCTGTCATACTAGACAGCTAGCAACCTAAAATACCAGAATCGCATTCAAGAAAATCCCCCATGGTCGATTAACCACAAAAAAAAAGAAAAGAAAATCCGCGTTGGTCAAGGATGCATTTTCTTGAGGCTGCATGAAGGGCATTTGTACTGTTTCATGTGCTCAGCTCTTGCAGGAGTGACTTTTACACACTTCCCATGATACCATCTCTCACATATATCACAACAGATCCAAAACTCTTCAGTGGCATAATTCTCTCCACACGCCCCACATAAAGTATCTCCATGCTCCTCTTCATCTTCCTCTTCAAATCCCCCTCCTTCGTTCTTTGCTACCACCTGTTTTGTCTGTTTGCTTGATTCGGAAGCACGCTGTTGCAATGTTTATGTTTAATTAAAACAGGAAAAATAAAAGGAGAAGAAGAACAAGCTCATAGCTCACTGTTGCTCACTGTTGCAATGTTTATGTTTAATTAAAACGAGAAAAAAAGGAGAAGAAGAACAAGCTCATAGGTCTGACCCAGCAGTAGTATGGAGGAAAAGGAAGCATATCATATTGTATTGGTCGGTAAGCCTAAGCACCTATCAAAATATCAATCAATCAATCAGCTAAATGAAGACCTCCATGACTACAGGAAAGTGATGAAATGCTCTCCAGACACCTCAGATATAGCAAAAGGTTCAACAATATCAAACTCACACTTAGTAAAGAAAATTTTCAGACCCATGTAACAAGCAAATCAGACCCCTATAACTCAACTTGTTTCAGAAAGGTGAGAAATATGAAATTGCATCCACTACCAACAAAGACCAGAGAGAAATAATACTCAAGTCATAAAAATCAAGGGCATAAATCATGTAGTCTCTGACAGATAAAACATCAACACCACAACATTACAAAATCGTCAGAAACTTAATCATGAAAAGAACTACCAGCAGAAACTTGAAAATGGATCATTTCATTCGACTAAATCATCTCAAAGGTGTGTAACCTAGTAGTAAAGATCCCAATCAACAAAAACTAGCCTATAGAGCAAGGTACTACAGTTCGCCATGCACATTATCAGAAAAACTTGCAGGGATTCATGACACCAGCATCAGTATTCCAGGCACAAAATCAAAAAATGAAAGAACAGCAGCATTAGATTCACTTGATTTCTGGTGGCAAACACATTTGGGGAGCACTGTACTGGTGCAGCAAGCCCATAGCCTGGCCCTGAATTATGCTGGGCAAGCTGTCCATCACTAGTATAGTAGAGCAGCAATAATGACAATAATGCACTCTAAGCAGTTGGAGAAATAAAAAGTGAAGCCTTACAGATTTTGAGCTTGACTTTGGTTTGTTGCTACTATTGTTTGAAACAGATGACTTCTCCTTGGGCTGCTGTTTAAAACTTCCAGTCACCACTTCAAATACCGTGGGAAGCTCATTAATCATATTGAAAAGGCGTTTCCTGCAACAGATACAGTTAAACACAATGATGTGATGGTAGTTAAGCATGAAAAGTCCATATGCAACCAAAGAGTAAACCTCAAACCTGTCATCTTTGTCAAAGCCAAATCTGGCACCA
The DNA here is from genome assembly GCA_024138015.1 of Lumnitzera littorea. Taxonomy (NCBI): domain Eukaryota; kingdom Viridiplantae; phylum Streptophyta; class Magnoliopsida; order Myrtales; family Combretaceae; genus Lumnitzera; species Lumnitzera littorea. The sequence goes on along the minus strand of JAMXBB010000007.1, from coordinate 109,192,327 downwards.
AAATAGAAGCTGACAGCCAGCAACCACGCATCACTATGAACTGCAACCAGAGATACCCAATCCTTATCTTGCATGCCATCTCTTGCAAAGTTGATGCCTAAAGCAGGCTCGGGCAGTTCAGGTGGCACTTCTTCAGCAGGCAAATTAACTTCCCATTGCTCATTTGGGTACCCATATAGGCAAAGATTTTCCCTCTCTGAAGTATATAGTAGAAATTTATACACATATATACAGTATATATATGTGGTGAAAAAGTAATTTGCTTAACTTGTCTTACAATCTTAGGCTATTTACTTTAGAGTCTGCACATGTTCAATTTAACATCTCAATATTGAAAATATACGAGAAAAAAGATCTATTAGGACTCATGACGAGTGGAATGATTCGTGGTGAACACAGGCAAACGAAAAATCATGCTCTACACAGATCAGTTAGCTTTCAATTTCGTCTAGCATTGGTCCATTAAACATTTTCCAATTCGAAAAACACTATGTCTTAACAGTCCATTCTCGTTGCTCACCATTCATAAATACAAGTAGCATACAACTCCAATCGAAGAAAGCACAGGTCAAGTGTAATATCCACACGATCGATACGAGCATAGAGTGATACGTTTGTGAAACAACACAAACTTCAGGCAATTGATTTACGAAGGCAGCGAAGTGACTAAAGATTATGATAACACCAAGAAACTCAGCACATTTTTGTATACACTGATAATATAATTATCCTCTCTGACCTCGTCCATTAATTTATAACATTAATAAAGACACTCCTAGTGAATTAAATTTAGCACTAGTTTTTTCACGTAATTTTGAAAAAATTAAGTATAATAAACCTATACTTATTCTGCCAATCACACGCGATCCTGGGGCCTGCACTGAGAAAAATTATAATGACAGCATATGATTGGCGGCACAGCAGAATCATGAGTAGAGGAAAACAAGCAAGAAGTGAAGTTGAAAAGAAAAAAGGAAAAGAAAAACGAACTTACCAGGATCACACTGATCGTAAAATAATTGAACATCTGCACCAAAAAAAAAAAGAAAAAGAAAAAAGAGAGGTTAAAGAAAGAGAGTGAGAAAATCCTAACAAAGAAAAAACCCTAAAAACGCGAATTGAACGAGTGTGTGTGTGTGAAAGAGAGAGAGAGAGAGAGAGAGAGACCAGTGGTTAAGGCCTTGATCATGGCAATTCTGCGGCCCTTAAAGTCTCTGAAGACGTCTTCTATCGTTCTTGGATTGTACGGCTCCATTAACCGATTACGTTGTCCGTCTGCGCCTTCGCTTGTTTTCTATTTTCTATCAGATGGTGTGGTGGAGAGAGAGAAAGAGAGAGAGAGAGTGAAGAACCAGTAGCAGCAAGCAGCAGAAGAAAATAAAGAGAGAGGACTGTAAAAGGACAGTAAAGGGTACTTTAGGAGTTTGGTCGAAATAAAAAAAAAAAAAAAAGGGTACTTAGGAGATGTATTTTCGGTGGAAAAACAAAAAAAAAGACCAAAAATAGATTAGAGAAGATTTATTGAATAATATATATATAGTAGGTTGATAATAGATAATTACTTAAAATCTCATTATTATTATTATATTGTTAAATGTTTAAATATAATTTATAGTTATATATTATATATAAATATGTATTATTTATGGAATCTTTTTTCAAATCGAATTGATGGAAAGGAGGTTTGGGGATGTGTGATTTTTCCTCTTGATAGAGTTTAAAAAGGAGAATGATTTGAATGATATTAATATTTTATGTAAATCAATGGATAATATGATATTTTTTTAAAATATATATATTTTTATTAATATATATTGAAATTTTATTAATATTTACATATTATTTATTGATTTATATAATATATTAATAGAATTCAATCTCTTTTGATTTTGAGATTTTGAGACTTTTGTGTGGCTTGACTTTGGTAGTGGTCAATAGATAAAGAATAAAACTACTGATTTGATTTGCTAATTAGTTATATTAATGGTTATAATAAATTATAAACGGTTGAATTTCCATCAATATTTTTCTTTTTGTTTATACATATAATAGTTTAATATAGATGCTGTCAAAACAAAATAAAAACCATTACATATATATGTATATATATATATATTATTAAAGCAGATTAATCCTTAAATAACTACCACACTTCAAGTTACCTATTTATTCTATATTTAATTTTATTTAACAGAAAAACTAATATTAATATAGTTCATTAAAATCTTAAACAATCAATAAATTCATCAACTCACTCTTTTCTATTAATCTATTTTAATCTTAAAACCCACTTTCTTTATTATTTTCTCTATCTCTCTGTACCGTATAGTACTAATCCCTATAATCTCTTATAAAGCTGCGTAAGTGGGCCAAGTCGGCCAACCTGCCCCACTCACATTGGCCTGTGGGTTAAGTGAGTTGGCCCACTTTAACTTGCTTGCAAATGCGAGTTGGAATTTCCACTCAACTTGTCCCACGATAGGTTAATAGCTTAAATGAGCTAACCTGCAAATTATATTATTTTTCATTTGTCATGAATGTATTGTGTAGAATACTTATAAATTATAAATCACAATTCATAATCTTATCAGTTCTAATATTTATATTTAGCTTTCATTTACCATAATATTTAATTTTCATTTTTTTTTAAATATATTCATAACATATATACATACATTTACATCAATGTTTATATACTTCATAAAAGCTAAACATAAAAAAAAAAAGAAGTGAATTGTTTTTTAGACTTACTTAATAATACATCAAATCATATTTATAATTAACTTTATATAATAATAATGATCATATACACTACGATATTAATATGATGCTCAATTTCATTATGCAATTATTTTAAATGTTCCATATAAGTTAGTATATAAGGTAACTGTATACTATATTTATTATTTCATGTTAAAAATAATTAATAATAAACACATTTTTACTATATAATATATTGAGCAATATATTATAGTTAATTGAATATAAGTATAATATATAACAATGTTTCCATTTTGATAATTGAATATGTTTAAAATAAAATAAAATATCAATTATATTTATGAAAAACTTAATCTTAAGACCCAAAATATACCTAAATAAAATGCACGAATAAAGTACTATAATTTTATTTTTTCTTTTTTTTAGTGTCGATTGACTCGCTTTGACCTACAAGTTAAGTGGAATAAGTTGGAAAAGTTCACATTTAAGCATGTCAAAATTTTTTAGCTTGCGCCCACATTTTTTTTCAAGTTATACGAGTTAGCTCGCATAACCTACTCTACTTACACAGCCCTAATCTTTCTAATAGTTTTTTTCTCTTTTTGTTTTCTCTTCTACCTACTTTATATGCGTATAGTATATTGTATTGCTAAAATTCAAATTATGATCAAATACAACTATAATGATAATTGATGTCCATACGTATAGATAATTTCTGTCTGTAATCCTAAATTGCTAATAAGTAGGAAATTAAAAGATTTAAAGTTAGTGTAGATTGAGAAAAAAATAATAAATTTATATTGATATTATTTAACAAAAATTAGGATTTTTTTTACCAAATACGTAATGATAAATTATAAATATATAAATTTAATATTATTTAATTTATACACACATCACAAGTATATCATTTACTAATATATATATATATATATATATATATATATACACACAAAGCTCATAGATAATTGTATGGCAATTTACAATTCCAAGATTGAAATCCTAGACAGTGGAAAGAGAGACAAAAGAACTTTTATCCCATAGTTAATTTTTTTTCCCCTATGAGATACTTCTATCATAAGAAAATAGATTAGTACTATTAGGCGGTTGGAGTTTTATTTAAATTGGATTTAATGTCAGTTGAATTGAGTCGAATTGAAGTTCGAGTTATTCAAGTAGCAAAATTAAGTTTAGCTTGAAACTTAAAATATTAAACTCGTTAGACTTACGAGTCTAATTCGGTTGAGTATGATTTTTAATTTAATTTTTGTATTTTAAATATAAGTGAGTGTAATTGTGTAAAGTTATTTATAAAATATTTGAATTTAATCGAAGTAATCGAGCTAAACTTGAATTTATCATATATATTTTTGAATAGAGATTACCTCAAAATTTAAAACTTGATTGAATTCGAATCAAACTTAAATTTCGAGTTTTTAAATCAAGCTCAAGTTCAATATTATTCCGATTCAACTCGACTCAATTACATCCCTAAATACCATAAAATGATAGTTTCATCTAAGTTGATTTACCTGTTATTGCTATATTATTTAAATCAATATGAGAGATAGAGAAGGGGAAAAAAAGTTATATTAAATCATTAAAGTGCACATATAAGCAGATTTCTTTTTTCATCCTTTCTAGTACAAATTGTCAACTATATGATAGTATTTTTGATAAGTCGTGGAATTTATGGATTCCGTTGTGAATTTGTAGAATTAACAAACCCGCCTTAACGCAGTGGCACCCCATGGCATATTTCAAATCCCTCTATATGCTCGATTTGCCCAATTCCAACCTTTTCTTATTTCCGGGAACTTCGAATCGAAACTTCTCCCTATTGACGAACCTTCTTAAATCGGCCACGCTAGTTTGGAAATTCCCCGCACACCTACTCGTTATACTTCTTAGAAGAAGTATAACTAGGATCATAAACGAGTTAAGTCGAAGTAATATAGTGCTAAATTAAAATTTAAATTAAATGAAGAAATTCGAACTCAATCGAGTTTTAATTTATAAAGCTCGAGCTTAACTCGACTAAACGTGTTTAGATTTAATAATCTTAAAAGATATTATAAATTTAATTAAGACAATAATATTTAAACTTTGGTCAAATTCGATTAATATTTAAACTTGACTTGAATTCAATTAAATTCACAAACTTATTGAGCCAAGCATTACAAAACTCGAGCTCAACTCAAATATGACAATGTTGAATTTAAGTAAATGCCAAGTCAACCTTAAGTAATTTACAAATAGACTTATCTCATTTACAACCCCTAGTATTAAGTGCCCCATTGTCACTCCCTAGCTTATTAATCACTTCAAAGTGATTATCAAGTAATTTTGCTAAACAATTGTGTCCGTCTAATATCATCACCCGCTATTGTAGTAAATGTCTTTTGTTTCTTTAGTCCATGAACATCTTAAATTGATGCCCTAATAGATAAGGTCTCCTATATTATATGGCGAACTATAAATGTTATCGACTTTTCCTCCTAAGTAGACTTGGATAAGGGCCAGTTCCAAACCATGAATTGATCCAGTTCGAAAGTGGGTGGAGCAAATCGGTAGGTTTCAAAGATTTAGACGGTTTAAGAGAGCGGAACTATCTAAATGGATAGGTCGTGAACCACTAAGTCAACCTACCATTAAACCGGCAGGTCAGCCAAGCCGGTTTACCACCTTTAAATAAAAAGAGAGAAAGAGAAAGAAAAAAGAGAGGCCGCTAAATCCAAAAAAATAATTCGATAATATTCAGTAAATTATTACATATCAAAACTATTTTATTTATGATGATGAAGAACAATTCTTTTCAAAATAATATCATCAAACTAATGATAGATGACTAATCATAAGTTAATTATATATTAAGGATGAATAGAAAATTCAATTTCAATTAATGTAAGTTCTTTTTATGAAATTTATCAAATGTTAAAAGCTTGAATATAAGAAAAAAATAAAATTTGAGGGAAAAAATGAAAAAGTTAAAATCACATTAATTCGAAAATTAATAAAAAAATTAAAAATTATTAATAAATTAGTATACTTTAAGAAAAAGAAATCACATTATTAGAAATTAATAATGTATTAAAAAAATTAAATATTAAAAAAACGGTTCAAGTACCTTGAACCGATCCGGAGCCATCAACTCATGGGTCAATTACGGTTCACCATGCTGCTAATCCGTAAACCGGCGATTTAGGACCGATTCGACTCAATACTCTGGTATTCTCCTAGTTAGACTTTGGCTAAGGTTCTTTCTACCGATGTTTAGCTAAAAAATCCTATGGAGTTGCCTTCTTTGCATCAACATCATGCTTACACCATAACTCGAAGTCTCAAATTTTTACTACAAAATATTTTGAAAAATCTAATATTACAAGGGTTTATGAATTGGTGAATGCATGTTAAAGGGTTTGGAAAGGAGGCTTTTCAACCTCATCATGCCCATGCAAACCTATCCTTTCTAAGTAGCTCAATTAAGGCCTCAATAATTACCATAATTTTGCACAAACTTTTAATAATTACCAATGTAGCCGAGGAACCCACATACATATGACGTTTCTTGGAGTGAGCCAATCAATAATACTCTTCATTTTGTTTGGATTTACTTGAACTCCACTACTCCATATTACATGATCTAAACATTGAAGTAAACACTTTCTAATGGTGCATTTCTTCTTATTGGCAGCCAAATTAGTTGTTGAGTAATAGCTTAAACACCACTTATAGGTGCTTCAAATGCACTTCCCAATCCGGATTGTATGCTAAAATATCATAATAAACTTTCATTACTATGGATGAAACAAATAGTTTGTTATAGCTCAACATACAATTAGCACATTCATGTGTACAAAGGACATGAAAAGGAATTACCTTGATGCGTTTTAAATGTTGTTTTTAGGATATCTTCTCTATTAACATAAATTTTACAATAACTTACCTATAAATCAATGTTAAAGAAGAATTCCATATCGTATAATTCTTCTAACCATTCTTCTATTACAAGAAATGGGGTGTTTGTCCAGTAACCTATACACCTTATAATCTTGAATTTTATGTACATTTTCTTCCAATCTACTTTCACTTCCCCTAATGCCTCCAACTAAGAGAGACAACTAGAGTTATGTCCACTCCCCCAAGGCCAAACTCAATACAGTCTTTGGTGATCATGACTACACTTAACTTTGCCGTTACTCTTCCCCTTACCCTTTTATGTACTCCTTCGACATCAATCTATACCCATCTCCAAGTTTAACACCAAATTCCAATGTATCAAAAATGTTCGAACTCAAGAGTTTTCACTGCATTTCGAAAGATAAAAGTTATGGCTTGCTCCAAATAAATAAGCAAAAATTGAGTCAACCTTTAAGCCTCCCTTTTGAGTTTCATGGTACACTCATGGCCATTAAAGGGGCGGTAATGATTGGTTATGTCAAACGCGTAGCCCTTGTTCTCTCTTCTTGAGGAACTTAACACACCTGTGTTTTTTTTCGAAACTCCAAACCTCACTTAATGGTCACTGACTATCTCCTAATTTTGCCGTAGCCAAATTCTTTTATATTTTTTAAAAATTTTCTACCTTTCTTTTGTTTTTTGAATTTTTTTATTATTTTTAATATTTTATTTAGTTGGTATATGTTTAATAGTATTATTGATTTTAAATTAATTATTACCTACTAATAAGAAATTGCCATATATAAATGATGAATAAAATACATAGTTATCAGAAGTCCTAATATATAAAAATTAGAAAAATTTGAGTAATACAACAAAAAATGTAATATTGAAAAGCCAAATAGAAAATTAGGCAATCATGTGGATGAAAAATATAATTTTCCCAAACAAGAAATATATGTGGAAGTATAGAATCCAAAAAATCTCTCATTTTTTAATAGCATTACCAAAACCTTAGTGAACTTCAAAACTGCAAAAAAGCAATAAATAAAACTCGTTTGTTTAAAGCTTGCGAGCTTATATCACAATTTGTGTTTTGGAATGGAAGTGACTTGAGACTTATTGTGAAATGAATGGAGTCAACATGCGATTTATTCGTTAGGTTGGGACTTCTCCTAATGCGAGATTGACTTCTCATGATTGAATTGATCGAAAGCTGATATTGCTCTCTTAATAATTGCCATAGTAGTCTAAAATAAGCTTGCTTATCATCTATAATAAAAGCAAATACAATCAGCCAAAAGATAGTCAAGCGTTATATGAAACATAAGGAGGAAGTGAATCTTCCATCTCATGACAATCGATATCAAAGTATAGAAGTTTCAACTGAAATGAGCTACTTAAATACTATTTGATGTGCTTAACGAAAAGAATAATTCTTATTGACAACTAAACTTGTGTGAATGAAACTCAACAAAAAGAGCAACCACTAGATAAAGGACATCGTTACTAGAGGCATTAGTCATATCATGAATAGTATTGTAATAAACCTCTACCTTAATCCTTAGAAAGTATTTAGGGAAAAAAAAATAAAAAAGAATTTCAAAGGGCAAACCCTATTATTAGGCTACTCCGCAAGAGGTGATCTCCAAGAATAAGAGAAAAAGACGAGTACAAGTATGAATGCAAGGGCAAGGAAATGCTTATGGAAACCTTGAATCCTAAAGGAGATGATCTTAACATGGAATTAGCTAATGGAGGAATAAAATCAGTGACCTTAAAGGAAAAGATAGTGGCAAAATGTTAGCTTCACAATAAGAATGTCATTGATTTAAGTAGGAAAAAATGTCACGGCCTATGTTTTGGAGAGAAGTAAAGATATTCAACTTATGACTTAATGTGTGATGAGTAATATCAATAAGTAGTTTCTTTGCAAGGTTAGGTATTTTCTCAAGACGATATTAGTTATCCGTGAGCAAACTAATTATGAATTGATACCGCTCTTTTAATGATGGCCACAAAAGGTCAAAACCAATAAAGAAGTTCAACATTTCAATCACGTGGAAGACGATGATAATGTCAATTGACACTCTTAAAATTAAAAAGACTTGGAATAGTTCTAAGAAGACAAGAAGAGAATAGATTGACTCGCCATCTGTACTAAGAGCAAATACGATGAGTCAAAGGGTGGTCGAATGCCATACGAGCACAAAGAGATGATAAAACTCCCATCTAGCAACACTTGCTCATTAGTCGGCTCATTTAAGCTTATAAGCAAGCTTGTGAGGCTTTTATGTATATTATACATATTATATATATATTTATATACAATATATATAATTAAAATTCAAAAACTAATATTTATAAAACATATAAAATATATAATATAATCTCGATTCACTATTCATTACTCTTTTATCAAGGTATCTGTATATTTACTGATTCACCATTAATATTATACACAATACGAAATAAATCAAATTGATTTTTCAATTCAAAGTACCATGCAAGCAAAATCTTCATTTTTTTTTTTTCTCTTTCTCTATCCTATTCATATAGCCTTCGATACCAATTTTATAAAATTAATTACATAAATATCATTATAAAATCATATTTAATAGATGTAATTTTAATTTTATATTAATTTCACATGTAATAAATGCAACACCCAATAACCATGTATCAATGTAACCATGTATCAATGTCGCACTTATTACAAGTGACATCGTAATAGGTAAAAAATAAAAGTGCATTAGCGCTTAACCCAAGATTTAAACCCAGAATGCATGCTAGCACACACACACTTGCCACTATACCAAAGCTCAATCAAGTATTTAACACATAATAAATAAGCTTAATGAAATCACACCTATTAAATGTGATTTAACAATGTACATAACTTAACAAGTCACATTTACTACATCCGATTTTTTTTTTTTTAAGTAAATCACATATGGTATTTAAATAATTAATATTATGTGATTCATATTTATATAATTTTTTTTATAAGAATAGCAGATATATATTACACCCTCTATTTATCTATTTATTTATTCATTTTGTATTAGACTCATGAGCAATCTCAAGATCAATTCGCCTTAAGCTTGACTCTATTTGAACTTGATTTGTAAACGAGCCGAATTCAAGTTTTAAATAAAACTCATTTATCTAAATGAATTAACCTCAAAAATGTAATTTTTAGGCAAGTAAAAGCAAAACTCAACTTAAGCTTAATAATATTAAATGAACTAGACTTAAGCCTTGAAATGCTTGGTTCTACTCAACTCATTTGCAGCTTTAAGCATATTCATTAATAATAATAAACTGAATTGAAAACACTAAAACCACATCGGTTTTTCTCAAATCGGTTCAGTCCCAACTGGTTCATCAGCCATGAAATAGCACAAGTTACTAACAGTTGGATGATTACATTAGCCAATAGCTTATTGACATAGGAATTCACTGTTATTTGTCATCAAATTAACAACTATTATTGTGTCACAAACTAACCTGTTGTACAAATAGCAGCTACTGTAAACCTACGTTGCTTGACACCCTCCTTACAGCAGAAGAATCAGGCAAAATTGGTTAGCCATTCGAATAAACAATTGCAGCCCATTTCCACATAGTTTGCAATTTCGGATCACCAGCAGGCTGCTAAATGAGGGAAAGATATTATAAAAGAGAAAAGGAAAAACCGTTTACCAAAGAAGACAACACGTAGGCGAGCTTTCAACAGCTGCATCTTCACTGGGCTCGAGATACCATATACTGAAACTGAAGTATTGGAGATGATAGCCTATCTTTCATCAGAAACTGTACAGAAAAAGAAAGTCAATGAAAGATGTTGCATGAATTACTGAAAGAAAGGAGGACAAAATCATGCTTCAAATGTAGCAAACAAACTCAAGATACCGAAAAATGACTAATGCTGAAAAGATTTGCTGGAAAAGAAGGAACAAGAAAACTGTAATGTAAGTTTCAGGAAAGCAGATGGCACCACAAACCTCCATCTTGCACTTGACAACAGCTGTGACTATTAACTACGAGAATGCATTTTGATAGATAGATGAACATAGACATCCATCTGTCTAAGATAGGTCCATTATCACACCACTAGAGAACCATGCACCACAAAAATTCACAGGAATGAACATTTTGAACAAGTGTCACAATTATGAGACAACTTCATTAGAAGGGCTTATCCAGAGAGCATTATCCAAAATCAGGGAGACAAAAGGGTGAAGCAACTTAAAGCAAGTCAACATTCTGCGGGCTTTCCTCTTTTAGTAAGACAATGTTTCACATTATCCCTATATGTTTCCCAAGGCAACGAAGGCATGAGGTTCAAAGGGAATGCACTATATTTTTTCAACCTGAAATTTTTTCATTTGAAGATGATTCTTTCTCTCCTTTCTTTTCTGGAACATGTTGTTCCAGGAACAGCTGTATTGTTCTCCAATATCGATCGCCACCAGTCAGCCAGGTATCCATATGCATTCCAGTTGGAAAATCCACAAAGCGGCATTCTTTGTTGTGAACAGCTGCTTTGGCATACAGCAACTGCATATGAGATGAAGGGACCATCTCATCTTGCAGTCCAGAAAGAAAGAGGATCGGCTGCTTTACCTGACCAAAAAATAAATAAGCACATCTCGTGAAGCTGAAACAGAGTTATATAATCAAACAAGGAAAATAAAAACAACACGGGAATAGCAATTGTCCATGACTAAAAAGAATGTGAGCATATGAAAAAAGGATCTGCATATTGAACAAGTGCTATGTGCCCACCAGTAGTAGCAGGATGATACAGTTGCCTAGAACTAACAAAAGAACTTTTAAGCAACAATTGCAGTAAGTATCTCTCCTTGGATGTCACATTAACACATCTCAAACACGGTGCAAGCTTGCCTGAATCTGACTTTAACCAGACTAATGACAACTTGAGGAATAGGAGAAAGAGAAGTCGATTTCTAGCAGTATGTAGTCTCACCTGACCGATGACATCAATTGTGTTCCATGGAGAGCGCACGAGGAAATTAAGAATTTTAGGCCCCTTTGACCCCGTTTTCCCAATAAACCACTTTAAGAATGGTAGCAAAACTCCTGCCATGTCCAGAATAGAAGTGAAAGTGTTTTCCAATATCAGAGCAGCAACCTGAGGAGATAAAAACAAGGTAGTCATTTAAAAGCTGTGGATCATCACTGCCTATCTATACAGCACAATAAAACCAAAAGAGATACATTTCAGATCTGTTAGAAAGAGAGAGAGGGAGGGAGGGAGGTAAAGAGTGACAGAACATACACAAAGTGGAAGCTTCTTTTTTCAATTAACTTAACAAAAGAAGAAAAAAAGCTTTTCCCCTCCTCAATATATGGAAGTCTGTATATCAAATTGAAGTTGGAAGAAAACAGATTTCCACAACAAAACCCACAGGCTTAGAAGTACCACAGTCCTCAACAATGTTTTCTATCCTGCTAAGATGAACAGGTACCAAAACTGTTGAAGTGTTTGTTCATCACAGGCAAGGTCCAATATAACTGACAAACAGATAAAGAATAAATTTTGGTGCAAGATAAAGAATGTATGAACTAAATAGGGCTCAACAAACTGCATTATATCCAAGGACAAGAGTCCTCTACAGTGCAGCCACCCAAGCAATTAACAGCATAGAACACTCGACTCTCAACAACATTCACCCAACTCTTGTCATGCCTCTACTCCTCCCTCTATGTGCATCACTACCCCAATTCTCCAGAACCCATCAAATCTCTTTAAATGCTGGCACAAGTATGCACTATATCCTCCACATGCATCAATAATGTCCCATTCTCCTAATTCCGTAAACTCTTTGTATGAGAAAATTCAAGTAATAAAGTATACAATCAGGTCACATTACTTCCATGCTTCCATGACTTCTAGTTTAATCAGTCATCACATAATAACCAAAAGGAGAAAGTGATTGCAGGCCCACAATAAGATTTTCCTTATATAAATTGCACAAAAATATTTCTCTTTTCTCTCTCTTTTTCTCTTTTGAACCATATGTTTGCTTCCAGTAAAATGCGTTCCACAAAAGATGTATTCTGTTTCTAACCAAAATAACAAGCCCTCTTATGGATTTATGATCTGTGCATCTTACAACAATGCCAAAGATCCAGACCTTCACTATTTACCATAGCATCATCTAATTTCTGAAGAACACCCCTTTCTAATGAAACCAATTACCTAGAAAATAGCATATCTGATGGCATAGCAAAGGCAAATGAAATAGAACTGGAAAGGTCAATAAAACTGTTGAGAAACACGTGTATATCCAATCAGTTTAGGGAATTAAATTTCGAAAAACCACAATTTTCACAAGCTAATCCAATTATTAAAAAAAAAAAAAAGGAATGAAATTAGCTATGCTGCCTATGCCACACACAAACATGTATATTCAGGCAAAAGAAGCTTTGCAAAAACCAGGTGGTGATCGGATAAAAGGCCATCAAGAAGTCTAGAATCCAAATATTCATACTCAATACAAAAAATATGCAATACTGACAGTATGGGTAAAGAAAAAAGGGAGCACACATACAAGTATTGTCTCAACACACCTTATCAGGATTATTTTTAGCAAGCACAGCTCCAACTGCACCCCCCAGTGACCTTCCAAAGACAACTATTCGAGATGTGTCAATGTCAGACCTTGCAGAAAGATGATCCAATGCGGCCTAACCAAATAAGATAAACATAACAATAAAATTCTCAACTAGAATTAAAACAGATAACGATAAGAAATGACAGTGAAGAACACCTGAGCATCCTTTATAATTCCATGCTGAGAAGGAAAACCATCACTTGCTCCATATCTATTCAAATCCACGAAGCAACAAAGTTAGTGTTCCAACAACTCATCCTTCACTAACAAATCCTATAAAAAACAGTCATTCACATACCCGCGATATGACAACATAAACACATTGCAGTTCAGCCTCCGCAGCATTAGACTGACCATTTCAAGACGATGGGCAATATCTATAGTTTAAAAGTTAAGACTGTTTTTTGGACAGTGAAATCATGATAGAAAATTATTATATCCTAGGTCATACAACCATTTAAGATGCATGAAAATGATATACAGATCATTGTGGTGTGCATATCATTTTTTAAAATAATAAAGAAAAGAATAAGGATACTCCCAGCATTTTCTTGGAAAAACAAAATAGTAGGACCTGCAAATACCAAAGAGCAAAATTTTCTAAGCCTTACAGTTCTTGTAGCACAGGGATCTGAGGATCTGTAAAAAATAATGAATTGCAAGGAAAAAAAGAATCATGAAATCAACCCAAGAAAATGGCCAATTGAAAAACATAAATGAAATGTACTTGGCTAACCAAAGAGCCTTACACCAGTCATGACATGTCTTGGCTAAGTATTCAAAAATCCAAAAACGGGGGAAATATCATCATTAAGAGAAAACTCATTTAAACTGATTGAATCCTCTAATCTGATTTCTACCCTACCCATGCAAATTATTAGACCCTCATTCCAATTCTTTGGACCAAATTAGGCAAATAAAGTTTCTAATCCTAATGTTGGAGCCAGCAGCACAGCCAAAACTCATTTCACATTCCAAAACATCCAAATGTTACACCAGTTGCATGCCTTTTATTTTTAAAAGTCATACAGTTTAGCTGTCAAATTCCTTTTGAGGCTCTACCAGTGGGATCTCCTCAAAAGCAAATTGTTCAGAATGCATTTAGAAAATAAAGCTGAAATAGACGTTAAGGATTGAATTTTCAGGTTAGTCTTTTGTGCATGTTGATAGATTCCACAAGAGGATGCAATGCCTTGAGCTAATCCCAACAGTTTTGCACTAGAGTAGTTGCCTATTAATTGAGTGGGCTTATATTCACATCTTAATCGAGGGTTTTCATCTTTCCTAAAATTGACAACAAAAAATCACTGCCAATGATACACTGGATTATAGCAACAAAATAAGCACAACCCCATAAGTCATCAAACTTATAAAGCAACTCAAAAGCCCATCTAGCCTCCAATTCCAGAAACACGGCAAAACCAAATAAATCTCAATTGGACGACCAAGCACTGAGAATGCTTAATTTGACAATCACTAGTATATGGATCCATTCTGCTCTAAAAGACCGAAATACCCAACCTCAACATAAAGAGATCCAATAATCATAGAATCCATTCAACTCTAAATCCACGCTGTTTCAATCCCAAACCAGCAGCAAAACCCTGACTCACTCTATTCCAATAAAATCACTTGGAAAACAGAGACAATGCTGCCAGGTTCAAAAAAAGGAAGCTCCTCATTGTCCAATTGAACGAAAAGCATACATAATTCATCTCCAAAACCAATAACTAACTCTAAATCACCCAATTTGAAAGCAATAACACCATCACATATGCAACATCCTTTCAAATTCTAACTATAGAAAGAAACAAGATCTCATTCAAATATAATCACACTCATTTCCACTCTGAAACCAACAAAAAAAAAAAAAAAACCCAACCTAATATAATTTCACCAAGCCACAAATCAAAACCCTGGAAAAACCTCCCAGATTCGACGCCGCAAATCCAATTGATTAAATAAAAATTCCGAAACCCAAACCGCAATTCACTTGATTGAATCGAATATTACACGACAGCAACAAGAGGAACAACGGCACAAACTAAATTCATGGAGATTCGGAAGGGGTTTCGAACGAACCGCGGCAATCAGGGAAGAGCCTGATAAACCAAGAATGGAGACGAACTCCATCAGAGGATCTCAGCCACACATCCTCGTAAACAAGCCGTAAACGTGCCGGAGTAATGGGATAGGACTTGGTGAGACCAGGCAATACAGGGACGTAAACTAACTTCTCTTGGAAAGCCACCAGTAAGGAAATTCCGGCTACCACTAGTCCTCCGACGCCGTAGAGTAGTGCATTTACGTACGACACCATTGATGATTTAGTGAGAGAGAAACGAGCAAGCTCAAGAGTGAGAGAACAAAGAAGAAGGAAGGAAGAAAGAAAGAGCGGTCGGTTCGTTGGGAAAATTAAAATTCAGTTTAACGAGATGAAGCAAATTAGGGTGCGTTTAGTTTGAAATGGAACGGACCGGTTGGATTTATTTTTCGTTTTTTTTTTTTTAATCTTATATACGAATATTTCAACCAATATCGACTGTGTATTTCGTAAATGAGTTATATTAAATTGTAGCTCACGATGTATCCGCGACCCATGTATTATAAACAAAGAATATATGTTGGTTGTAGTGAATTTTCATCTGGCTGATAATGGCTTCAAGTAACTTGCAACAATATCAATGAATAAATATCCGTATCACCATTATGATATTTAAGTTAGTTATAAATGATAATAAAAGAGTGAGAGGTAAGAATGTATTAGATATAATATGCAAACCTTATCTTAATACATAATTCAGCTGAGTATTTATTGATATAATTAGCTAGTAGCTTCTACCTTTGATATCGGGCTCGACTCGAACACTGAGCACCCAACGGTTGGTTATAGGTTTAATGGGCAAGACTTTTGTCCTTTACAGTGCATGTGTTTTGGCTATTGAACTTAGCTATGTTGGGTCCTAAAATCTACGTCAACAATATAAAAGATACTTTAGAAGCCTATTGAATATAGAGAAAACAAAATGAAGAGAGAAAATGTGAAAGAGAGAGAGAAACATAAATAAGATTTGTAAATAGATAATATAGAAAACACTTTCCAAAACCTAATGATATATAGAGTGAATAATACAGAGAAAGAGAATGTTGAAGAGAAAGATAAATGAGATTTGAAAACTTATACATAAGCAAGCTCTAATTACAAAACTAATGAGAGGGCTAGACACCATTGTACAAAGAGAGAATGTTGAATCAAACAAAGTTTTGTACCCTATTAATACATAGTGAAAATTAGGTTTTTTACAATAATGCTAGTAATACAGTATTACCATAATACTAACTAAGGTAATCTATTATAACAAGTTAATAAGTTATCTTCTTTCTTCCCTTTTTCCATTTAATTAATTATCAAGATTAGGCTAATCTCTTGTTAGCTAAAGTATTAAATTATTTTAATATGATAAACGATATAAATTAAGTTTTATTAAATTAATGGTTTAAATTGGTTAGTATTACGATAATGCATTTTCACTAGTATTACCGTAGAAAAATCCCTTGAATATTGTATGAAGAGAAAATGATGGAGGAAGAGAAACACGTATAGAGTTCAAAAAATTATATAATCCTAGAGTAAAAAAAGCCACAAATATCATAAAGGGATTATTAGCTTAATATAATAGATAGACGATAAATTCTTAGAAATTGTACAACGAATTAGAAATTTTTATAATGGTGGTGATTCATTAAATAAGAAGATTGAAAATGGTAAAATTTATATATTTTAACTAGCTACCCTCCACATTTCATGGCTAACAATTATAGAAAGTGTGAAAATCATAGAAAGTGTGAAACAGATTCTTTAGCAGTTTAAAAGAAGTGAATAATTATAAAAGAACGAAAAATTATAGAAAGTGTGAAAATCAATAAAAAAATTAATCTAACAATTTTTCTACGAAAAAATAACAAAACTCGAAAAGATATATTTAACAGCCCTATACCACTATATTAAGATAATGGCCTCACACCATTGATGAGAAAAAGGATGTACATTACCAATAATAAAAAAAAAAAAGGCATCACACCAATTCAAGAAATTTATTTAATATCTAATCACTCTACTCTAATTAATTATAAGTTTTACTAATTTATAGGCATAATAAAATCTAATATTTTAAATCTTGATAAATAAAGAAAATAAAAGATTTTATATCTTTAATAAAAACATATCTAATTAAATCCTAAAATAAAATATATTAATAATATCATATTTGCTCTTTCTTTATCTATATTATTTCCCCTCTCTTAAAAAAATTCATCCTCGAATCTTTAAGATTTTGTTTAAATCCTCCTAGATCAAACAGCAATTTGCAAAAACCAATCTTGAATTCATGATCAAACAATACTCCATGCTTCTCATCAACTTTCTTTAGCTTGAAAAGATTCGACTTTGATAAATAAATGTAACATCAGTTTTGATCGGATCTAGTCTCTTCTTTTTCTTTTGTCATAAAGACCATGTTTCTCCTTAAATGCTTCATAAACTCACATAATTAATTGTTTAGATTAATTTCTTTATCAATGTACAAATAGATATGAGTTTGAATACGAACTGATTTAACATAACCTAAAGAATGTAATATATGAAGATTTGGAATAGTCTCACTAGCTTTCTTTGAAATAAAAGCAAAAGATTCACATATTTTTTTTCAATCTTTATAGAATTATTATTAGTTTGAAAAGGGATTAACTCAGTTATAGGTGGAACTGGCTCAACCTCACTAACATGCTTATAAAGTTGCTCTATCTCCTTAGGTGCACTATCTTGGATATTTTCATGATATGGTTCAATTTCAGAAAAATTGTACGTTATACTAGTTTCTTGAACAATATGTGAGACTTTGGTTACAATATGTTTTTCTTGCTTAACAAGTAATTTAAGAATTTTTAAGACATTAAAATGATGGTTAATGTATTGGAGTAGGTAACTCATTGTATTTAATATAGTTATAACCTTATCACTCTTTAACATAAGTTGCTCAAAAAATTTATTAAAAGTAGATTCCATATTATTGATATTTTGGTGTATAATGAAAGTAAATTTTTTTTTTCTCAATCCTAGAAAATGACAATTAAAGTCAAGTTCTAAAAAGAATAAGATAATATGCTTAAGAAACCTATTGTTAAAGAAGGCATGAAAATCAATGAGAAAAATAAATGTAACTATTTTTCTATGAAAGAATAGCAATACATGGAAAGATATATCCAACAATCTCACACTACTAGATTAAAATGATGGTCTCATAACATTGGTGAATTATATAACCTGATGAGAAAAAAGATAGCCTCATACCATCAATAAAAAATAAAAAGCATCACACCAATTAAAAAATAATAATTTTATTTAATATTTAATTACTCTCCTCTAATTGATTACAAGATTTGTTTATTTATAGGTATAATAAGATCTAATATTCTAAATCTTGATAAATATAGAAAATAAAAGATTTAATATCTTCAATAAAAAATATTTATCTAATCAAATCCTAAATAAAAGATATTAATAATATTATATATGCTCTTTTTTATTCACATCATAAAGACTTTTTGAAAGTAATAAATCAAATTTAGAAGGTAAAGAGCAGTACTCTAAAAGAATATATTTCACTTAATAAATGGATGTCTTACAATTAAGGGCATAAATTAACATCGCATTTGCCAACTTGTAAGTTAAGTGGAAATAGAAGGCAATCCATGGGTAGGAAAAGGAAAAAAAAGGAAAGTAAAAAAAAAATACAATTTTTATCTTATTTTGATATAAACTAAAGAGTGAAAATTGCAGAAAAATGAGTAGAAACTTTTCCTTTATAAAAAAAAAAAAAAAAAAAAAAGAAGAAGAAGAAAAGAAACGAAGAAGAAAAACACATAATAACTTGATTAAGTTACTTTTCATCTTATGTAGTCCATAAATATCAGAAAGTCAATGTGGACAAATGCAAGGTTTAATATCAAAACTCAAAAAAGGTCATATTATCACTTGTGCATCGAGTTGATGGCTACATGGCTTTAAAGTTCATAGCAAAATATTTCTATTGTTGTTAGTTGTATTACCTTATCCATAAGGTAAATTTAGCTTGCAAATCAAATGAAAGTGGAACCAATCCAAACAAAGATCAATGCGTTAGGAATGTGAGCTCTTCCATCAATGGCATTATTTTAGATGTAAAAGATTAATCAAAACTTTCATCTTCAACTGGTGCGTCTTGGCTTGCAAACCATTTGTCCATTTTTCAATTTCCTTCTTCTAGAGGATTGGAAAATTTATTTTCACATTTGTACTTCAACTATATAACATTCAAATATTGATATAGTGATAAAAATGGTTATAGCAACTTCATCTTTTTCAAAGTAAATGGTAGGGAGTTATAATAGATGTTGGTCCTGTGTAAGATATTAAGAGGGGAAGAGGAGTGGGAGATGAATTGGTATCTTTAAAAATTTTGAAACTTTCGATGTAAATAAAATTTTCTCTCTTAATAACTTAAATTAGTAAATAATGGAACTCTAATAATTCAATACCAATAACACAACTAAATAACGCAAACTAAAAGAGATAAGAAAGAGAATATCAAGCTCAAGATTTATAAAGTTTTGATCTTTTGCCTACTTTTTTCTTCTAGCTCCACTCTGAGGACTTTATCTACTTTACTGGTATAGTTCCACTTAATCTGCTAAATAAAAAACACAAGAAGTTTACAGATATTAGCTACACTTAGTTTCAACAATTCTCTGTTCTGCCTATTTAACCTCTATACGATCTAAGCCAATTACAAATTAAGTTTACAAATTACAAATAAGAACAACAATATAAGTCTCAAATAACTTCGCACGAAAACAAAAATAAAGATTAATGAATGATCAGCTTCAGTTTAACTCTCTGAAAAAGCATTCGAAAAACATTATGTGCTCTTTTAAACAGTAAAAAACGCCTACAGTTAAAGTATAAAGTATATGTATTTTTCTTCTTAGAATCATACGTGATATTTTAAATCATTTCTCCTTTTATACTAGAGTCTTCTAACAACTAATTTGTTGAGAATTATCTTCAATTCATATTAATACATTTTAATGTCTAAGTTATAATCCATAGATGTTTTTAGAGAAAATCTTGGAGTTTGAATTTTTAAACCAAATCTTCTAATCTTATTACGGTCAGATATACTTTGATCAGTAATTTTTGGATAAGTTTAAGATTTGAAATTAAAATCTCACAAAATTCAAAGTCAATCTTATCCTTATCTAAAGATAAATTCGCTTAAAAATAATCTCTATGAATTTTAATTTCAACTCAAGTAAAACGGGATTAAGTATATTTTTTTAATATACTCAATCTAGTAGAGCTAGGTATTGTTAACTTCAAAACCGATATTGTGATCATTTTCAACGTTATTCTTCTAAACTAACTATTTGGATAGCCTTCTAAAAAATATCAACTTACTTCTTTTCAAAGTCTCTTAATTATTTTTTGAAGTACTTGTACTATTTGGCCAAAAAAAGAAGAAGTAGTAATTACTTATATTAACTATTCTTATAAAAGCTTATGAAACATTCCTTAAAATTTTTCAAATTTGATTCTTTTTTAAACAATTTAAACCTTCTGAAAAAATTTATGAATCTAACATAAATTGCAATTTTAAACTTTCTGTAATACTGTTTGAATACTTGCATATTTATCAGTTAATTGGCATTTTTCTCTTTACGTTACTGAAAGATATCTAACAATAGAAATTGCTAATTGAATAATTATCAGTTTTACAGTATCCATCTAGTGCTACTAGTAGATACAATAATGGAGAGTAAATTTTTATAATGTTACCTGATACGGAGTTGTATTCCTGTAGAAAAAGAAGCTTGTTGGGATCTTTATCTTTTTGCCAAAGGTTGGGATCTTTATTTAAAAGGAGAAGGAATCAACGTATAGGTATTTTTAAGGCATTTATTTTCTTCCCTTTTCAGGGATATTTTTGTTACTTTCTACATATTTCATTCATTTCTTTAGAAATGAAAATTATCCAAAAGTGGAAATTCATCCATGTCCATTTTTCAATAGAATTGTTTCCTCCCTTTTCTATTGGTCTCATCCAGTTTCCTTTGATTTCCACCTCGTATATCTACGAGACTTAATTCAACATAAGGCCGAAATTTATCCGATACAATGATAACAACGATCGCTTCCACCACTATCATGAGTAAATTCACCTACTGCTATCTACTATTTTGCGTATAATTCGAACACTCACTTCCTCACCAATAGACCTTCTTCCCTTTAGGTGATGGGATTCCAATCTTTACCAAGCCGAGCTCTGCCCTCCGGACATGACCCGCGTAAGACTTCGAAGCCTACAAGATTAGCCAAACAGATATTATCCCAACAACCAGTCAAGTCCCCATTCGATCTAACCTCTTCAAACTTGTCCGGAACTCCGAGCCTCTTACCAATTTTTTCAGCCGACCTCGCCGACGGCTCGGCAATTTTCCCAAACAGCTCGGACGTTGCTCCAGTGATGACCTCCAATCTGTAACAAGGTTTCGTAGCTTCTGACCGGCCTGTTTGCTTGTCCCCCAACTTACATGAGCTCGGCCCACTGTAATTTCCCACTTTCTCTCCATAGGGGTGGCAGCAGTGTACGTCCCTAATGGATCTTCAACACGCATCCACCGTCTCTTTGTCTCTTTGTGTATGTTAGAGATTGTACTATTATTCTTTGTATTATGTCATTTTTACCCCTTTTTTGCATATCCTAGGTTTAGTTTTAGAATATTACTAAATTTGTAATTACACCCCTACTATTTTTACCTTAGAGGCTTACTATAATTTATAAATAGCCTCTTTCTTCTTCTAGCAAAATTAATATTTCTTTTTTAAATTCCAAGTATACTCTTTGTTTTCTTGTAAGTCGTCTCTCCAATTTAACACCCTCTCATCAATTTCTAATGGTAGCAAAGGAATGACAGCGAGTGGGCCTTGATATATCAAGTTGTGAGTCTGAGTCATGTTGAGCTTTCCCGATGAGTCAACTCCATATAGAGTGGCTTCATGTAGCTACACTGCATTTTTTTGTTTTTCTTTTTTCCATTGCTTCTTTATGGATATTGGATTGACCCATATTCTTGTGATACGCTTTAAAAGCGATCACATAGCTCCTCATCATACCACCATATAAGCCATCAGAGTTTGTATCTCTCCCTAGCTGAATGGTGGTATAATACGTGGTTCCACTCTAATACTAATCAAACTCCCTCTAAATCGCTAGACCACCAATACAATTTACCATATATACTAACAGTTGAACAAAATTAAAAAGTTCATAAGGAATTAAGTAAAAATGGTTGTAAAGAATAGTTCTTCCACCACATTTTCATATTCATTTTACAGTAGATACTGCCAATGTTTTAAAAAAAAAAAAAAAAAAGAACAACACGTCATAACCAAACAACAAATCCAAATTGTTCATCTTCCAGATGAAACCACGGATTTTCTAGACGAAACAACAACAAACCCATTTAAGATGATAAAACAAAACAAGAATGAATTTTTCAGACGAAACAACAACAAATCAAAACAATTATTTTGAGGGGTTCATTCTCGGACGAGACCACAAAATCGCAACAATATTTTTTTTTTGGCTTGACATGAAATCGCAACATCGGAGTTGTCGAAAACCCATTTAAGATGCAAGCAAACTCAGTTGACGTATAACATGGCAGTGCGAGTTCACTTCGGTCCGGGTTGCTTAGAGTAGTCGAAAACCTAGCTAAAAGCTTCCTTGAACTTGGAAATTTGGACATGTGTGAGTTGATCGGCTATTTTGTCTCTTTAATTTCTTTGGCGAGACGAGATTGGATGGTTCGTCAAGAACGACGACGAGAGAGATTATAGAAAAAGAGAGAGACGAAATTGAATGGCTTGTCAAGAATGATGAGAGAGATTATGGGAAGAGAGAGAAGAGGATGAAGAAGACGTTGTGGTTATAAGAAGACCTTTTGAAAGCCCGAAGCCATACTGGAGAGGAAGATGGTTAAAAGAGGTAGAATTACCGATACTATAGTGTTAGTTTTGTCAAATACAAAGGCCATTTGGAAGTTTCTCCACTCATCTTATGCTAGGGTTTCATGACTTATCCTAAAGACAAAATTAATAACTCACGTTTATTTGACAACTTATATCAAACGTTTAGACGGAGGAGTTGGGTCCTACGGTAGCAATTAGTAACTGATTCTGTGGTGATGTGGCATTACATACACCACATGCATTTTGATAATAAGACTGTTCCATTACAAATACATTTTGTATTAGCATTAGCATAAAAATACACAAATAAAAAAAAAAAAAAAAAAAAACTATTTCTCCTTATCTTCGGCATTTGGATTTATTCATTAAGTTAGGATTATATTCAACAAGTAAGGTCAAAGAAAGGGGAAAAGATTCACTAGAAATGAGATGTTGTCGTCTATAATACGTAATGATGGACAAAATTTAATAAAAATTTGATATTCCATTTTATCATATCAAAATAACCATCACCGAACCGAATGTTGCAAATGCTCTATAGTACCAATTTTCTATTTACTCTTATTTACCAGACACTTTTTCTTTGCATAATTATGGGCCTTATCGTAGGCCTATGCACTTGCGGAAGACAATTTTCCTCCTATTGTGGAACTTAACCTATGATTCATAGCCAACTTTTTTATTAAACCCTCGCTTAATGCACGTAGGTTTACCTTAAAGGACAGTTAAGTAGGTATGTATCATCCACATTTACAGGAAAGCCAACAATGTGCAAATTTTTTTTTAATCCGAGCGAGGATAGGATGACGTTGCAGAGATTGTTTTCCCTTTTTTTCTCAATCTAAAGGGACCAAAATCCGTGATGTGTTTTGACTTTTAACCTATATCCCCAAAAGAGCATGTCGACATATTAGGGAACAGAAAAGCAAGCCCAAACCACAACGAAAATATTTGACACTTTTCCTTTTTGGGTACCAACTTCTTTGTCAACAAGCATCCTGAGACAAGCTTGGAGTAATGGTCAAGTGAAGAATCCACAAACATAGAAATTTGGATGACACACCATTTTACCACCATGTTATAATTAAACCTTAGTTGCACGTAACCCAAAATAAAAAAGAAAAAGAAAAAAAAAAACAAAAATTAAAAACAGAAAGACACCTCTCTAGTAAGTTTCTCACAACATGTAATATCTTGATTAGGATATTTTTTTGTAGTACCAAAGCCAAGGATGATTTGCCCCGCCAGTGACGTGGTTGCAATCACTTCGCCTTCCACTTTCTCACCGGACAGAAGGTGAGCAGTGCTGAGCAGCAGCACCACCACCACCGCACATAAGACCTCCACCGTGTTGCATAGCCCCCCCAACATGGATGCCAGAGAACCTGCTATTGGATGGCAGGTAATATACGTCGCCGTTAGACATCCCTGTGGCTTCCGAGCAGGTTGGGGTTGTAAACTGCAGGGTGGTCTCGGAGTGGTGACTTTCCAGGAGCGATACGTCTCTCAGTTTTGATGTGGTTTCTGCAACTTTAGTGAGACAACTAGTGGAGCTTGGATCTGACCGTTGAAGCTTCTTTGTGCTAAGGAAACGACCTCCAGAACCGCGAACCCTATTTAGTGCATGAAGATGCCGAGACTCATGAAGATATGGCTGCTTTTGGAAAAGCCATAATTAGTCAACTCGAGCATGATGATGAAATCAACAAAGCCATATTTCACAAGGTGAGAAATATGCCAATTAGAAACAATCATCCTGCCCGTGCTTAAAGAAAAACCCATCATTTGATTGTAGCAAAGCCCAGATCATGCATAATTGGAATCATGGTATTAATAGACACAAACTTACCTTCCGAGTCTTGACAAGTTTGTTCTGGGCCTCAAGTTTCGCACGTGATTGTCTCCTCCTCAGAATTCCATGGTATTGCTTCGCATTTACATAGATGGGTCCATCCTCTGAGAGGTTAAGTGGAAGTGGAACTCGAGTTGGTGCCATGCCCACCATATGAGATCCTATTTGAGGCTGAATCTGATGTTTTCCAAGCAAAAAGTTACAGCGAGTTCTAAAATAACAAAGTGATGAAGCAAAATTGGTAAAGAAAATGCTCTCCGATTGGAATCACCAATATACCTCAGGCTAAAGGCAGCCTTATAGCCAGACATCAACGTGTGAGAAATTAAGTATAGTACCTAACAATCGATAGAGGGAGCAAGATCATAGGTTACAAGACAAGGAACTTACAATAGCCTGCGGTCCATATGCAGTCAATAAACCACCAAAATAAGGATCGACTGGAGGATATGGAAGACGGACCTGTAAAATGAAACAACATCGGTAATCAGAGACTAAACTAACTAGTGAAACATGAAGAACTGTCTCAGGGTACTCAGGATGGCAATGATCAACTTGAGAAGGATTAAACACAACCTCAGGATTATTGAAGAGGAAGAGAGGCTTCATTTGACCATCCACACTCCTGCAGCTGCTTTCATCTGGACCTGGGATAATATAAGTGCCACCAGTGTCATTAAAACCCAAAAGGGCTCGACATGCTAAATATATATAAAACAAGCCATAACTGATTATCAACTGAAATAAGATGTCACATGACCCATCCTAAGTGCCTAAATGAGAGGAACCACTATCTTGGACGTACGATTACTTAAAAAGGGGATATCATGATCCCCACAGGGGCAGCCTAATGGTGAGGACCTTACCAGCTAGCCTCTCTAGGTTCCTGGGTTATCCCAAAAATTAATAAATAAATAAACAAATAAATTAAATAAGTCAGGCTTTGACCATTAGAACAACTTTGTCAAAGAAAATGTTACAATGCTTCATTAGAGGAAGAAGATGTGATCATTTAGTAGTTATGCACCAGTAAATTGTCAATGATAATACCAACAAAGTATTTGGATATTAATTATTTCCAACACCTTGAGGTAAGATAATGTCAAGATATATAGTCTGGAATACATTATTCCTTTTGTTGCATGTATGTCCCCTGGGTTTAAGGCATGACAACCATAGTCTTGAGCACCAACAAGTCACAAAATCTCTTGGTTTTCTACTATAATGCAGAAAGAGTGCATCCAACTTTCAGCTGAAGAATCAGCAACACATGATCTGTGAAAATTTTCACACTTATGACATTCCAAGCATTTGTATGCAGTTTGAGCATTTTATGTGGGGATTAAAGGTTAAGGTTAATAAATTTTTTGAGTGAAATTGTTTAGGTTAAACAGGTGTATTAAAAAGTTAAAGAGTATGATACGACTTTGGCCTGTGACAAAAATGGTACGAGATGGAACAAATGTTGATGTCTCTACCCCAACAATCTTATTGGTCAAACAAATGTCAAACAAGTTGAGATGAATAATTCATAACAGTTCCTTTTTTTTTTTTGGGGGTCAATTTATTGTGTCCTGAATTAGAATCTTACATTTCCAACTAGGTCGATTTCGTTGTTCCCTTTATAAAGCCTAATTCTATACACTATACACCTCTTCCACCACCATACCAACATTCACTGGATATAGTACACGGAGTAAGTCCACATACCTGATTCTGAAGAAATGCTATGATCTTGTGAATCAACTCCGCCAACAACACTTGCTTCATGTTGTGATAGACCAATTGACTGCGTTGAAGAAGATTCTTGGTCAGCTAGTGCAAGGCCCAAATTCTTTGCTTCATGATGGATTGGTGGTGGAGACTTATCTTTTGAGCCAAGATCCTTAGGAAAAGTTTGTGGCACCTGCTGCTCATTTACACACCACCATGATGGATAATTTCCTGAAAAATGCGATATTGGATTGAAATCTTTCTTTGGCATGTTCTGAATCCTTGTAGCCATTTAGTTTCAAAGGGTGTCCACTCCACTTCAATGCAAATGCAAGCCAGATGTTCACGGATAATGGACTCCTTGCAGTTTACTCAGGAATTAGCTGCTTGGTGAGAAAAGATTCCAATAAGTGATTTCTACATTTAGTCAACTGAATTTGGAAACTTCAAGAAATACAGCAAATTGCAAAGTACCATATTTCTGCACATAACAAAAGAGAAATTATGCACCATAGGCATAGTGCTTATGAAAACTCTATCAAGAATTGCTCAGGAAACAATTTATGTATGAACCGCATAATTGCAGGGGAGAAAAAAAGGAATATGCTTATTCTGAGCAAAATTTCAGCATTCAACTTGAATATATACTAATCATAAAAGGAAAAAAAATATATAAAAATAAGGATAACTAAATATACCAATGAAAATGTTAGTCATCGTCTCAGGACACTTTTTAAGGGCTAAAAGAGACACTTTTTCACCTTTACATTTACATGCTCATTCATGGAGGATGTAATCAACCTTGAGGTCAAAAGTTTCATTTTTCAGCTACTTAGTACCAAGGGTTCCCTTTAATAATTTGACAAATAACAGCCAGCAATGGTTACCATATGAACCCTTTTGCTTTAGGTTGCTCCCCTAACTTCAGTAAAGCATTTAAGAGCAATCATGCTAATACAAGTAGAAGATTTCTATCATAACATTCAAAATCAAGTCACAACAACGAGACAGTTAGGAATATGTGCTATTCTCACATCACTTGACTGTTGACTCCATACGTACATAAGTTTACATAAGGTTAGCCATACCCTTTTCATTCTATATTATCATAGATCACCCATCCCTCCTATCAAACATGCAAGCTGTCTAAGCAAAAGGAATATTAGCAACATCTGTTGATTGGGCAACTTTTGCTGGTGTATGAAAAGAAAGTTCAGTGCACTATAACACAATAGGGTGAAATATCAACAAATAGCATCAAGAGGTACTGAGGAAGCTATAAAAATATGACATATAACAAAAAAACTTACATGTATTCATTGACGAGTGAAGTGACAACATATACACAGCCAGAAATCAATAAGAAGCAAGGAGACTCAGCTTTTTCTTGAGTTATAAACATAATCATAGGCTTAACTTAACAAGTGACAATATTGATTTCCATAAAGATGCACAACAAAAATTTTCAATGCCATGAACCGGGGCTTGCAAGTGAGATTTTGTTAATAAATCCGTGGTTCTAACTTCCATGCACAGATTGTAAAGAGCAGTTATTAAAATATTACCTAATTCACCATTCTTTAAAGAAAACATCCATATTGAAATTGATAATAACTTGTGAGAAGGGCCAAAGTTCTGGCTAGACATGAAAACAGAAGACAACTCAAATGGAAGGCAACTAAAAACACAAGAAACCCAAAATTGACAAAAACACACAACTAAAAACACAAGAAACCCAAAATTGACAAAAACGCATTAAACCTGATATTAATATGACCAAGCATGTTCATAAAATAGATATATTGTTTGTCATCTATGATAAGTTTTTTCACCAAGGCAAAACACAACCCAATGACAACACAACAACACGACTTGCCACCCATACTTGTTATCTAACAAAAATCATACTCCATTAGAAACGATGAAGAAAGATTCAAGTGCAAGATATGTTAAAATCATCACCAAGCAAAAACATGGAACTACAAGCAATAGCAAGCAATATATGGAAAAGGCAAAGAAATTCGACATGCAAATTTCTCTATTACCAATTTTGATCTTCACAATCATAGCCACGGTTCCCAACAAACAAAGCAAGATGTCACAGTCTCCCAAAATTCAAATCTAGAGGGAAAAATCCCTCGGTCAAATGGCTTCAAACCCATCAAGGAAAGCTATCGAAGATATGAACTCAAAGAAGATGTATTCTCAACACAAGGCAGTGTTTACTCAATTTGATTACCAATTACCAAATCTCCATCTTACGAGCTATTTAAAGAGGACAAAGGAAAAAATATAAAAAACCACCAGGAATCCATAATTATAACATGCAGTAACAAAGAAGTTGGTAAAACAAAATTACAAACTTTGAACAAAAGTCTGACTTCTGAGTCCAAATCCATGGCAGACCCCATATAATGGCTTAAGAGCAGCTTTGACAGATCAAGTTTAGAAGTGAAATTGGTCAGTTTTTTCTTTTTCTCCCTTTTTTTACAAAGTCAAGACAAAACAAAGAAACCCTAATCCAGCACAGCACAAGAAGAATGCCAAACGTTAAGTATTTCATTCAAAAAACCCAAAGACAGGTGGTTTCTTGTAACATGTGGACAACATGCAACAGATCAAAACAATTTACAGATGTCTTCAAGAACTTCAATACACCAATAAATCACCCAAAAAAAAAAAAAAAAGAACTACAAATAGCCAATTGTCATATCTCTACAAAATCAAGAAAATAAAAGGGTCAATTAAATTTAAGACACAACACATGCCAAAAAAAAAAAAAATGAAAGAAAGAAAACCCAGATCATGCAGGGGGGTGGGGTGGGGGTGGGGGTGGGGGTGGGAACACATAAGCAGTAGAAGTTATAAAAAAAAAAGAAAGAAAGAAACTTTACCACCTTACCATGTCCTGCTTTCCTTATTTCAACATGAGACAATAAATCATCAGAACATGTACTATGAAACTCAACATGCATTTACATAATCAGAACCCATCATACCAAAACAATCCAAGTCCATCAGATTCTACATGCCTAAGTACAAGATAAGAAAAAAGAAAGTAACATGGGACAATAATAATTAGTAAAAGTTTTTGAAAAAAAATTAAAAGAAAAGAAAAAAGAGCAAAACTTAAGCAAGCAATAATGAAGTCGAAGACTTAAGACCAAACACGACAATAAAGAGAGAGAGAGAGAGAGATGGAAAGAGAAAGAGAAAGAAGAAGAAGAGGAGACCTTTAGGAGGTGGTTACTTGTTACCAAGCAAAGAATACAACTGTTGGTATCAACTTGAACATGTCTCCTCTATTGAAACCCCCCAACCCAACAAACACTATACTCTCTCTCTCTCTCTCTCTCTCTCTCTCTCTCTAGTCTCCCTCTTCTCTGTTTGGTCTGAATTCTGATAATCTTATCAAAAATGGAAAACCCATAAGTTTAGTTTTTTTCTTGAAAAACCCACGACCCAATATGTACTCCCTCCATTCTCTCTCCTCCGTTTGGTCTGAATTCTGTTCCGTGAAAAATATGCTACGCTATTTGGCGAAAAAAATAAATAAAATAATACGCTATGTTTGGCACTTCAACAGGGAAAAAAAATCCCACTGGTAATATTCCGTTATTAAACCTGCTATATTAGTGTTCCAATTCCCCTTAGTTGATAAAGAAAAATGAAAAAATCTGATGGAAAAATGAGCAAAAGAGAATGTGAGATCACTTATCTGATGATTGTTGAACCCCTTTTGGTACGTTTTCTTTTTGTTTATCATTACTCTTTTGTAAACCACTAGTAAAATAGTAAATTTTTTCTCTAGGTTTATATTTATAGAGTGGAATAAGAAAGTGAAATACTTTATTGATATTTGATTTGTCAAATTTATCATTTCATTTCTTATTGTTATTTATATTTTATACTTTTTACTAGTCAAAATTTGTTGCCATTTTAATATTAAAGAGGGTAGCAGAAATGATTATTTGCAAAGTAAAAAGTTGATTGAATGAGATAATTTGTAATTTTAAACTTGTTTGATATAATTTTAAAAAATGCAGAAAGTTTGAATATTAATTTTGCTATTAACATAAACGAAAATAGAAAAAAATTTCACTTCATTCTTATTTTTCTGGATAGATGTTTTGGATAATATTAAAAATACTATATAAACTTCAGCTATCCTTTTTGATTTTACACATAAAACGTTGCTAAACACATGTACCCGATTAAATTTATACTTATTAAGTTTTATAACTAAAATTTGAAATTATTAAATATTGTATCAATAAAATTTCCACTCATCAAATTTACCATCTCCATGAGAAAGATGATATGTCAAGTATTGATTGGATAGAAGTGAATATGAAATAATAAATTTTGATAACTAAAAATTCTATTAAGTATTATACATAGTAATTTTTAAATTATAGGTGAAAATTTAAAAGAAGAACATTTAAAGTTCATATACTGATTTTGCTACTATCAATTTTTTTCTTAGAGGAAGAGTAAAGAGATAATGCAAACCAATGCCCCTGGTTGTCTTTTTATTATTCAATTAAAACGATGATAAAATTTAGCCATCACTTTACTTTACTTACATTGTTTTTTTTTTTTTTATCCCACTATTTTAAGAAGTGGATTCGTATAAAAATATAACTACTTTTAGATGTAATAAAACTTTCTAAATTTTTTTAATCAAAATATAACCTATATTATATTGGAATCACTTGAGAATCTATATTCTTTAATGCTTTAGTATAAAGGGATAGTTTGAAATGATAAATCCATCCTTATAATTGTATTTGAATTGCTCATGAAATCATTAATTCCATTGCAATATTACTTTAAGCTATAACTTATTAAAATATGTATATAATAGCATTTGTTAAAACATTCTTAATTATTAGATGTTATAATTAGGTTAAAATAAATAATTTTTAATTAATGATTTACAGTTCTATCCCTTTAAAAGTAGAATTAAATTTTCCTTTATAATTGAAATCAATAATTTCATTGAATTACAATTCTTTTGAAAAAGTTTCTAAATATGAAAAAAGAGAATAGAACATAAAATCATTTCACTTTGCAACCATTCCAATGTATTAAATGAGATATTTGAACTTACTTAGCATAAGATGTTATGTGAAATCTTTGGCTTTTTTCATTATATTTTCATAATATCAAAACTATAGAATGAATTTTCGACAACTTTAACCGGTCAATATTTTTATAATATCCTATGCAATTTAAATAGTACAAAGGCACAATCTCCAGAATTAGAAAAAGTGACACTACAAGTTCTATCTAATACAACATAACGTCCCGAATAAAAGTGGTAAAATAACTTGTACATAAAAAAGACACATCCTCTACTTACATGGACTTATATGCATAAAAAATTTAATGCACTTACTTAAGATATATAACATCGAAACTGTAATAATAAGTTTACAAATGGAGGCATTTGACTATATAGAAAGAAAACAAGGTTAAAAAGGAGAAATATTTTACTCGTTCTTATCCAATTCCAGCTAACAAATCAATAAAATTTCATTCCGCATTAACTTTACTTTGTCGGCTTACGTTGAAATAAAAAACCATGAATTTATTTTAATTATTTGTTTCTCAGAAGAGGGATAAAATGGAAATAGAATACAGAAAAGGACAAACACCACCAGCTGCCACTGGTATATTCACTTTTCTTTTTTCCATTTTTATTGAGTTAATGTCCCTTTCATAAGTCCCACTCCACCCAAACACGCCCTTAACACCATGCCCTCTCCACCTCTCTCTCTCTCTCTCTCTCTCTCTCTATCTCTATCTCACCATCACAGCCGCCCTTCACTGTACGAGAAAAATCCACGCGCCTAATGCAAGTGTACACTATACATACCATCAGTGTTCGTACATTAAGGAGTAATTCAGCCCACGCGCTGCTATCGTGAGTGACTGAAATATGGAGTATAATGAATACTGGACAATTGTTTCGTGAAGTTATTTACTATTTGCCCAAAAAAGTATCCGTATTTACATAAACTGCCAATACCTCCTCGCATTTTGAATTGCATCATTATCAGTGACAACCTGGGAATACAGGGGGTACGCGTGTTTTATTAAATTCCGAAAATGCCACTTGAGAATTTACAAGTTTAAGTCGGATCGGCGACATTATTTTAATGTTATTGACCTTATTATGGCTTCTTTTTAATTGCATTTTTTTTAATGTATATTATATGAAGGTTAGGAAAGTAGTCGACTAAATGGATTATTGAATAATATAATGGAAAGAATTATAAGTAAAGAATGAATATGATATGAGTAGTGATAAATTATAATAACAAACCGACAATTAAAGGATTTTAAGGCTTTGTCACTAATTGCAGCCATGCATTATCTGTGTCTGCATTGACAATAAAGGATCATTGAAATGATAATAAAGAAAATAATAATTAAAAGAAGAAGTAAATGGATACAAAATGAATATTAATAAAATACAAATAACAAACCGACTAAATAAACAAACCCATAAATCGTTTGAGGATCGCTAGGTTTTATCATTAGGTTTTTAAATCTTCAACCCTTTAGTTGTTATTACAATAATTGTATCTCGGTGAAAAAAAAAAAAATCTCTTCATAGAAAATAAAAAGATATGTGAGTTAAGTCAAAATAACAATAGTTTTATCATAAAACCATTATCATTCTTTGACTAAATAAGATACCAAACCCACTTAATTCAAGGACACCAAGATTCGCACTTAGCTTTTTAGCATTATTTAACATGTGTTATTCATATGGTTTGTCCTTTTATTTTTATAGAATTGATACCGTTATTCATCTCATTCTTAATTTAATTACTTTTAAATATAAATTATTAAATAAACTATAAATTTAATAGTTTAAATTTTAAAGTATTAAAATGAATAGTAAAACAATAAGTTAGACCGATCCGATCAAAATAAAAAATAAGATCATAAAATCTCTCCCATTAGATAAGCTCAATATAAAAAGAGATGTGAAAATTGAAAAGGATAATATCATCTTATTAATTAATTAAAAATTAAAATACAGTGAATTTACCTAATTTGCCACTATCATTGATGATGACGTGCACATAGAACAAATCAATTTTATTTATTTATTTTTCCTTTCTTTTCTTTACCAGACGGATCAAATAAATAGTCTCATAAAATAAAAAATAAATAAATGCTTCTCAGATTCATGAAAAGATATTTAACGACAGAGTCATTTGCAGTCCACTAAGCGCCACGGTACAAGAATTATTCAAAGTAGAGGACATTTTCGTCAAATCGGTTCTCATGGCAAATATTAAAGGTTGTTTGTAGTTTTGCGTACGTTGTCCAGTTTTTTCAAGGCATTATTGATGTCATGCTGATTTGTTTTTTTATCCATTGCTCAAGAATTTCCTTTTCCTTTTTCTTTTTCTTTTTTCCTTTTGAAAATATAGAAGTTTGCTTTGTGCAAGTGATTTATACTATCCATAGTTGGATAAGTTCAGGATGCAAAAAAGTCACCTCGATCACATATTAATTATATATAAAATTCTAAATTTGTATCTTGATCAATTTAATAAATATATCTCTTATTTTGATTATACTACTTTATTGATTAAAAAAGTTATAAATTCTATAAAATGCTTGCAAATGTTAAGAGGAAAGGGCTATAATAAAATTAACTTCTACAAATGCAACTGACGTTATCTTTGGCACCTAACATGAAACTACAATCCAAACTAAAATTTTAGTGATGTAAAGTGCAGTGAATCTTCCTAAGGTGAATATATCTTTATGTAGATAAAAGTCCTAGGTAAATATATTCAACAATGATCAATTTTAAATTTTAAGAGAGTTATAGCTTATAAACTTAGATATGAAAATTTTAAATAATAGAGCTTATTATGATTGTTAATTCGTGCTACAATAATTCTAAAAGGTATAATAACAGTTAATGAACGAGTTAAGCCTACTTAATTAATGAACGAGTTGGGGTTACTTCATTTAATAAAGTTTTTTTATTGAATACTAACAACTATAAATTATGAAACATCATTTTTTATCTTTCTTTTTTTTAACCTAAGAAGTAAATCCTATTCATTTTATGGAAGACTAGTGTCAATGCCACTAAACTACATCGAATTTTGAGAAATTACAAAACATTAAAATGAATAGTTTTAAGACTCTACAGTCATTTAAAGATATTAAGTTATAAATTATAACCAATAAAAGTTTAAAAAAGAATAAATTGAGGTAGATAATAATGATTTTGAAATCATAAAAAGCTTATTTAAAAGGCCATATTAGAATGAAAGATATAATCAATATAGTTTTGCTTAAAGTTGTATTTCATATAAGAATTAAAAAACATAATATTGTGTAAAAAAAATGTTTTGAATTTGCATAAAGGACCAAAACAAGAAGAAGATATGAAAAGATGTGTGCTTAAGAGTTATGTGGCTATGGAGGAATAAAAAGGTACATAAATAGAGGTATGAAATCCTAGTTTAATTGAATATGTGTACTAGTATGTGATAGAAATAAGGAAGCAAGGAAAAATAGAAATACTATTATGTTAAACAGATTCGTGGATTGCAATTTACAAAATCTATTTAATAAACTTACCCCTATATCTCAATTACTAAGTCAATAAAACCTTTTGAGGAGAAGACCCTATATGGTTCTAGGATACCCAAAACCTTATAGGAGTAAGTTTTGGTAATAGGAGTAAAAACCCCATTGTTACGTTTGATACACATGAATAAGCTATAATGGAATCATGATTCCAGATTCCATGTTTGAAGTATGTTTTGAAGTCGGAATTGTTAATTCCATTTTTACTACTTATTAATTATGATTAATTAAAATTATTTTTCTAACCTTTAAGGAAATTATGGTATGCAATAATTAAGAACATTTTCGATAAATAATAATGTTTGAGTATTTAATTTCATTTAACTACATTTCATTCCGATCTTCAATCCAATTCATCCCATTCCAAACCACATTTTTTCATATCAAACATAACATATAGGATTTTTATAGGATTTTGGGAAATGCTAAACCCAATAGAGGTCGATTCGAGTTTTATAAAACCCGCCTCGAACCCACCTTAATTGCATCTCTAATGGTGAAAAGTATGAGGGTCATAAGGATAAAGAAGAGTTGTCATTGGTTCCAAACTAATTTGCTTTACGATTGAAACCATAATTCTTTAAATAACTTATTTAATCCATAATACTTTATACTATGAATACCAAATAAAAGGACTTATTTAATCCACAATACTTTATATTAAAAATACCAAATTCGATATTAACAGTTAAATGCAATGTCTTAGATAAAGGTTTGCTAGATGATTCATGTAAGTAATGAATTTTAATAGAATGTTTACTTGGAACAATTGAATAAAATTATTATGAAACTATTATTGAATAATAAAATGGGGTAACTAAAAAGGTTGGTGTTCTTTTATTTAGAAAATGATTTAAAGAACAAAAATTTAATAGTTAAGAAAAATACTAAAATACTCGTACATTTTTTATCAACATCACAATACACCCCACGAAATCACTACTAGGCATCACATCTACTTGAACATCACCACAACTCTAGTCTTGTCCCCGTGCCACCATTTTCACAACCTTAATAATTCGAGTAGCAATACCACCACTACCTTAAACTTATCACCTCAAGAATCAACCTCCTTACCACCATTACCTTAATCGCTACATCATCTCACCACATGATACAACTCAAAAGCATTGCCCATTATCTCTATAACATCATCACCACCATCCTAGTACAATCGTTGAAATTAAGACTAATAGATAATTCATTAAATGACATTGTGGTTATGAAGAGTAAGATATCAAATGTTTTTAAACTATCCTATAATGTTTAGTAACAAGTGGAACTGATAAAGAAATATGTTTTAGGAAACATACTTGGATTCTCTTGATTTTATTATAAGTGTGCTCCATTTTTTTTTCCCCTCCTTCTCTTTCATTTTAAGAATTTAACTTCAATCCCTCAACTTTTAAAAATGATACTTAACCATCATTCCTTTTGTAAAGGGACTAAAGTATTATTAAATGGAAAAAATATCCTCGAAAATTAAATAAATACAAATACATAAACATTGCCTTTGTTTGGCATGAGAGGAGGTGGAAGGAAATAAGAAGGGAAGTTTCACATTTAATTATCCGGTGAAGAGAGGAATTAGGAAGGGAAAGGAAAATTGGACAAAATAATTCTATGGGGGCCATAATTTTTATTCCCTTTCAAACAAGAGAAATAAGGAGGGAAAGTTAATGAAATTCTCATATTTCCACTTCTATTCTTATTTTCATCATTTCTTTTATTTCTTATAATCTTTTATAAATATATTGGTAATTTTACATTTTATATATATATTTATCTTTTAACAATGATTAATAATATTCCATTACTTTTCCACATTTAGGGTAATTTATTTTATCATAATTCTTTCCCTCCCGATTCTTTAGTCTCCCATTGCTTCCTTCCTATTTCTTTTCCCTATACTAAACGTAAGTGTCAGTATTTCAACGACAGCTGAATAGCCATCGGAGGATGTCACCACTAGCCACCCTCACGCGTAAGGAAATGGCTTACAAGCCATCCACAATAGTGAATTTTGGCCTTCCTTTTTTTTTTTTTTTTTTTTTTTTTTAAAGTAGGTCACATGAACCATTATGATGGCACATCACGTGCAAATATGCAATCTCGATTTCAAACAAAAATCTGAAAAATTTTCTAGATGACACAACGTAAAATGATAAGCAGAATATTAAAGAGAAAATAAATTCCTATTAATTCATAATAATCCAAAACAACTGTCCATTGGGTCATTTATAAACTTAACACCCTTCGGCTTATTAAGGAAATAAAACAAGTTTGGATGAAAGAAAAAAAGGAGGCTACGCATCTAATGGAATGCACGAATTTTACCTTAGAAAATGGGTTAAACTGCAGCACAATTTGCACTAAGTTGCAGTAGATTGGACTATTGTTTTTTTATATATTATGGGTTTCATAAATCCTCATGTAAAACAATATGACTCGTCAAAATTTGCCCTTTCAAAAACTTAACATCAAATCCATTCTTAATCTCACACGCTGTTCTATTATTTATTTATTTATTTTTGGCCAATACGCTGTTCTAGTTCTGGACATTTGCTTTTGATTATTTCTACTTTTGACCATTTCTACTTTTGATTAGCTTATGAATACTCGTACCTGAATTTTTAACAATTTAAAAACTCCATAAATTGAATAATCGCCCTGTCTACATCACTACATTAGGCCTACCATCACAATTCAGAATGGAT
Organism: Lumnitzera littorea; assembly: GCA_024138015.1. NCBI lineage: Eukaryota > Viridiplantae > Streptophyta > Magnoliopsida > Myrtales > Combretaceae > Lumnitzera > Lumnitzera littorea. Next base: position 109,154,077 of record JAMXBB010000007.1, on the reverse strand, counting down.
TATAAACGTGAAAAACTATCAAAAGTGTTTAATTGCATCTTTTAAAAGCTAAAGACGACTAGTAAAATTTTTTTTTTTCTTTTTTTCATAATCAAGGCTGCAAAGCATGCACTGATAAGTTACAAATGCAATTTGCTCTTATATACTTTATCTAGATTAGAGAATTTAGTTTTGTATATCTGAATGGGGGTGTTTTTCAATTTGAATTGAAGGGGACCAAATTCGAGAATCAAATGTGGTCCATTTATAATATGGTTTGGTTTGAACTATGAAGCATATCACAAATTGAATAAATTTAAATTAAAATAAACCACACTATTTAAGTAAACAAGGAAAAAAGAATTTCTAGCTGCATAGAAGAGTTCTCACTCGATATTTTATATAATTATTTTCATTTTGATCAATTAATTTATTTTATTTTATTAACATTAAATATAAATTATACTAATATTTAGATATTTAATATTCACATTTTTACTAAAATGTGTAAAAAGTGTGTACACTTTCTTATAATAAAGCATAATTAAGAATTATAAAGTCAATTTAAAAGCAAATAAACATAAGATATATTAAAATACAACCGTAAAACTATGATAACATAAAGAAATTTTTTTTTTAAAAAAAAAACGAATCGAGATATTGTAAAGCGGTTCACTTTGAAAGTATTTTGTTAAGCCCTATATATGAGAACTTAATTTAACCAAAATCAACTCAGAGATACACCAAGATTTCGGGCTTAGAGATATCGAGTTTTAAAATGTAAACACAACTATTGCCATTAAATAATAATAATTAAAAAAAGTTTAGTTTTCTATTTCATGCGGTATTATTTAGGATTATCTTACAAAGGAAAAGTTATGCCGTGTGGTACAAAGTCTAACTTCTTTTTCAATTGAAAACGAGGGGTGCTATTTCCCATATTTAAAAGCATTGGAAACATAACATGAACAAAAGCATTTTATTTTCTGGGAAGTAAATGTTTTTGTGTTTTTTAACTTTTATCGTGGAAAGGCCAAGGCCTGCGGACGAAGAAATTGCTTTGACTTTCGATGAGAGGAAGCCAAAAATATTGATGCATACAAGTACGATGCTCCTTTCGCTTGTCTGTTCTGTCACCACCCTCCACCCCATTTCAACCGTTCAATTCCACTTGAAAATGAACACACAAAACTTTCCAAAGAAGTATTCTTGTTTTTTTTTTTTTTTAATTAAGTTTTGGTGAGATAAAGTCAGCAGGTTCGGGTTGTGTAAAGGAATTACACTAGTGTTACATTTTAAAACACGGGAATAATTTGGTATAAAATATATTAAAATGAGGTAAAATTGGATGAATTAAATAGAATCGAACGTCTATATAATAATACTTTATTAAAAGTATGTTTAATTATTTAATATCATAATCATATTTTAGGTTAAATAAGTTTAGTTAATAATAATTAACCAAAAGAGAATTAAATCAAGATTCCACGTTTTCCCAAAAGTTAAATTGAAAATTTTCCTTGGATAACTCTTCATCTTCCGATGGCTAATCTTTATAAATTCAACGAGCAAGAACTATGCTATGCTATGCTATGCAATTTTCATGTATTCCATGCGGTTGGAGCAATGGTGGCCATCAGGAAAACAAATGCTTGAGCTAATGCTTGGGTGCCAAGTGTACGGATGTAAATGAATTAAATTCAACCTCAAGATCCAAACGGTAGTCATCTTTCATTGCTTCTCGTACTTGTTCCTTAGCCTGGAGTTTAATTCTCTTTCCTCTATTTCTCAAAATAATAATTCTTCCATAATATCGCGATTTTACATTTTAAATTTACTTTCAAATATAAGAAATGAAAATAAAATTTAGAATTATTATTGCATTTGAATCTATTTAAACTAAGTGTGATATTGGAGACGTTAATTGGAAAGTTCTGAAAACAGAACAGCAGTTCATAATTAATAATTAATAAACTGTGCTTTCACATTCTTGGATGATCAAATCCTTCCATGAAAGCATGACAGGTTAAAGGTAGACTCCAGCGAGAGTTGCTTTAGGGTTGCAACATAAAACAATGTTTACAAAAATTCAGCCACTAAATTATACTTATAATCATCCACAAGACTCTTATAATTTGTGTCTATTACGATATAATAAGTTCGATTTACTATTATCTATTCCTTCTAATGAAACTTATCACGAAGAAATTAAGATTATTGAAAAAAGATAAAGATTAATTTTTTTAGTCAAAAATTACCATCAGTAATTAAAAATCCCTTTTCTTAATACATTTTTTTTTTTTTATCCATATCTCATAACTCAAGTCAAACAATGAACTTTAGCATCTTTTCTTTCGTAGAAATTGCCAAATAGAGATGAATTATATATAATTTCTTTTGCTATTTACTTTTTTCCATACTAGATGGTACGGATAAACTGATGAATAATATTTATATAAATTATTTTCATTTCTTGAAAATGTTGTAGGCTAATATTGAGATACACAAAAAAGAGAGGACGGATGGATAATTAAATTTAATTCTGAAATTTCATTAGGCAAGACAAGGGGTGAAAAATATTTTGAAACCAAGAAAACTACACGAGACTACAAATATTTCAGTATGAAGGATTTTTGTAGTATAAAGATAAAAAATGAGTGTTGTAAAAAGAGAATAGTTGTTATATATCGCTGATGTGGTATGTTACGTGCCAAAAGATAAATGCTGATATAGCATGTACCACATCAATAACATCCAAAAGTAGTTATAGTAGCCGTAGCGTATATTAGAGTGAAATCCTCTAATTACATCATTTATAATAATATTTCTCTCCTTATTCGATTGCTAAAACTTTTTGTTCTTTATTTGAGTTTAAATCTAACTATTTATTCTTGTAAATTAATTTTTCCTTTTAAAAATTAATGCGAATAACTTCCAATACCATATATAATGCAAGAATGAATGTAATATAATTAGGAATGAAAGTGGAGATAACACACGACACATATCAAAAAGCACAGGATTACGGTACAAAAAATACAAGCCCTACTTAAACTATACTATTTCATTTCTATCATCAAAATAGTAGTCATAATAGTCTACAGCATCGCTATAATAATCATACTCGTAGTCTCCATAACTTGTTATTGCATCTAAAAATAAGAATCCCTAAAAGGGTAAGCAAAGCCCAATATAGGTAACAATTACACACTCATGATAACATAATAAATGCACAATCATACAATAAATGCACGAGTACACATACTTTAACTGGCTTACATTTACTACATACAACAACCAACAGTTTTCTTATCTTTATTTAGGTCTATCAAATAGTATAGTTTCGGTATCCCAAAACTCAGATTAACGCATGACTCTGACATACAATACACACACACACACACACACACAAGTATTGGTATTAGGTCCTGCCTAATACCTTAGGAACTAAAGATCATCTAATCTATATAGATCATTTCAAAATAAAAACTCAAATCTGAACATTGTCGCACTAGGATCATTGGGGTACCGCCCCAAGGTCTGGTTCTCCTAGTCCTTTAGCCCAACCAAGCACACGCAATACAGTTTATTTTGACCAAATATTTATTAGGTCCGTTTAACAATTATTAATTTTACTCATACATAAGTAGCATATAACCTTATACCTAACTGAACTGTTTGCTTAGAGTTTAAACCATATGTTGGACAACATGTTCATATGAGAATAATACACTTGCTTAGTTTCTAGGTTCATCTAACATCATCTTTTAACTTAGTAACACAACACTTACTCACTTACAACCCATCACTTAAGAAACCTAGTATTGCTAGGAGGATAAGTTAATTTATGAAATATTTCAAGAGATAATTCATGTTTGGAAAAGTTCTAGAATGGAAAAACACACTCGGAAAACACTTAGAAACTTAAAGAAACATCGTTGCATGCAACAAGGGTCATGGTATCTAGACGCTAAGGGAGATGGCATATGAACATAGGTTGCAATTTGCAAAGTTCCATAGGCTATAGTGACGTTTCATCCCCCAAATCTCCACCTCCTTTCGCTAATCTCGAAAACCACCACTCTTGATTTGTTAATCTATCAAAAACACAACTTCATACCACTCAAATACACTAATAAAAACATTTCTATAATTAAATTCTCATCTAAACTCTACCATTCAATTGACAACTCAAAGAAGCAACGTGTACAAGGCATATTGTCAAATTCTTACCTTTAGAGATCTAGAACTTACGCCTTCTCCACCATTAGCTCGTAGTGGAGACTTTAATACATGAATTAGATTTTGTTTTATCCATTACCCTATGAAGAAAAACGAATTTTGATGGATTGAATCAAAACTTTTGATAAAAGAGGTTGCTTACAACCTTACCTTGAGTTCTCCTACCTTAATCTTAATTGCACCACTAAGGATCTACTGTAGAACTTTCGATAAACCTTCTCAAATTTGTTTTTATTGTTGCCCTAACTAGAAAAACGAATTTTTAATGGATTTTGATCAAGAACTCAACAAAAAAGAGATGTTACAACTTACCTTAAACCCTCTTGGGAATAGATCTTGTTGAATCATGCTAAATTCTTCTCTTAGATCAACTTTCGCATGAAAACCCTAAGCATAAAGGCTGCATGCGAATTTGAGTTTTGTGAAAAAGGATTTTTGCTAAGCTATGGCGTGCTCTTATACCTAAGGTTCATGGAACTTTTCCATGCCTAAAATGCCTTTTTGTAAATCTTACAATACTGGTTAAGCCCCCGACATAAACTAATTTATATTACTTATTTTCTTTTGTTTTTATCCTTTATTTTTCCTTTATTCTTGGTTTTACAGACTTGTCCAAAGTTGCATTGACCTTCAATGACCTAATCCAACCTTTCTACACTTGGACTAAGCTCTTCTTAGTTAGGTTACTCTTAGCAAGACATAAGTCAAGCATCTGGAAGCTCCACCAACCTTAATAGAGACCATGTTAAACCATCAATTACAAGTTTGACTTAACTGGAAGGAAGACCTTTGAGCTCTTGGAGACTTGAGTCTTTTAACTTAAGTCAACTAGGCCTAACCTAAAAGTTCAAACAAGGAGTGTAGATAACCCATTTTTGCCCGCTTATATTTTAGTTAGTTATTTATTTATTATCTAAAAAAGGAGCCTTTATAAAATTGAAAAAAATAAAAAATTTAAAAATTTTTTATCCATAGATCATTTTTTAGGATACTTAATTTAAGGTCATAGAAAATTTTTTTTGCACCTCTTTTGTAAACAAATTAATTTATTAATGGGTTTCAATCCATTTTAATTTCAACTCTACGTTAAGTTTAGATTTAGAGTTAAGATTATTCAGTTATTTATTTATTTTAATTAAATATATTAAAAAGAGAGAGAAAATATTTTCAAAAAGGTAAATAGAAGAAAATTCGGTGTTCCAAAATCTTAAGTAAATCATATTGAGTTTTTAGAGTTGTTATTGTTTGGATTTAATATAATCATAGTCGAATAATTATTGAAAATAACAAATCTAAAACGACAAGATGAAATCCAATAAAAATTTGTAAAGATTCAAATCTAAGTCGGTTTGTCTAATCAATTCTAATTTAATCACCTTTCTCGGTTTTACTAGATGGTGACTCCAAAATTTTTCAAAATAAAGAAATTGAGTTTCCTTTAAGTTTAGTCGAAGATTTAAATTTAATAGACATAGGATTTAATTCAAATCTTAAAGGAAATGAAATTAAAATAAGAAATCGAAAAATCAAACTTGGCAGAGAGCACATGAAAATAACTTAACAAATATGAAAAGTCAAAACAGTCAAGATGCGTATCCCACCAAATTTGGAGCAAATATTGAAAAATTAATCTTCTTCCTAAAATGACACGACTTCATCCCCTATAAGTTAGGTTAAAGCTCCTTGGCAAAAGGACTTTACTTTTTGAACACTCTTGCACACATGTTTGTCCCTTTTGCCCTACCATCTCCTTTCTATTGACTTAGTTATATGAGTCGTTATACCTAAAATTGTAAGCCAGTAGAGTTGAGACGATACAATACAATATTAAACTTAATTTAAGTTTAATTTGAAATTTTAAAATTCGAGCTTATAATTTTAAGTTTCAGCTTGACTTATAGCAATACTTAACAAACTTGAGCTTGACTCGATTAAATTTATTTTGACTCAATAATCTTTAAAAAAAATTATCAATTTAACTAAAATGATAATAGTTTGTTAATTTAGTTCTAACTCGACTAATATTTAAATTCAATTTAAGTTTAATTAAACTTACAAGCTTATTAAGCTAAACATTATAAAACTCGAGCATTCAATTAATATTTAAATTCAATTAAACTTATAAATTTATTAAGTCAAATACCATAAAACTCGAGCTAAAACTTAAACTCAATTCGATAAATTATTCTAATAGTTTGAGTTCTAACTAAACTCCATCGCCATAGTGTCATATTTAAGTAAATGTTTAAGCAAACTCGAATAGGTTATAAGCACGTTTCTCTCATTTTTACCTTTGATCGTACTCAAGCACCTTCAGACACTCCTTTATCCACTATTATCTGCCTTTTACAAAAGGCACAACCACCAATTAAATTACAACACAAACACAAGCACAAAATAAATTGGGGAAGGAGTCAAGTGCTCCCTTGTCGCTTGCGCCCGAACCGTACAAAGGATGATGAACCGACCTAACACCTGCACTCTCGTACAAAAATCATCACTTGATTCGTGAAACTCAGCCAAATACTATGCCAACAAGCAGCTTTTTCAGAGACAACCAGGAATATTTTTCCTAAACTCGTACTATAGGGCAGACGCATATATGGCTAACGTTGAATCACCTTTTAAGGTTCCCAAAGATGAAAAACGTCCAAATTGCGCTCTAAAATGATTATTTGGACATGAATTAGGCAATTTCGTTACTCATATCATAGGAAAGTTTTATATCAAATAGCCCTCCATGTTAAGATATATATATATATATATATATATATACAAAATATGAAAGATATAGTTCTATAGTTTATCTCATTTGTTTTCAACAAATTATAAATCTAACACTTTCATATTATTGATTAGACACAAACACTACTTAAAAAGAGGTCAAAAATTCAATTTATCAAATTTGATACTTAATTGAAATTCTTTACGTTATCACTACTACCTCTTACATATATATGCAATGGTATCTCATTTTGATCGGTGATTAAATTAACAAATTTTAAATCATAAGGTAGCATGTAGTAACAAAAAAACAAAAAATTTCAATTAGGTATTGAATTTGTCAAACTAAAAGTTTAGATAATAAATTGAATTTTTTATCATAGTCCAAGTAGTATTTACAATATTGTCTCTTAAACTTTTAAAATGTGACTTTATCTCATTTATAATTTTCAAGAATATGAATAACTTCTAAACTATCTCTAAAATCAAATTATTTTTTAAGGTCTTTAGTAGCAATATAGGGGCTATTTGCAAATTTTTTTAAATTATGAGAGGTGAAGCGGTTAATTAACACATATCTTATTGTTTAAATTTGTACTTATAATCGTACCATTGACTTGCCAATATCAAAATCTACGTTTAATATATCATAATTCAAGTGTTCACCATCCTTAATTTATGTACGAGAGATCATATTTTCATATACTTATGTACCTAAAGGTTGAGTTAATATATAAGAGGAAAAAATATTCCTTAGGACTAACATGTCACTTGCATTGTTGAGTGACATGCAAATAATAATGATATTTAAATACATAATAATAAATGAATGTATTTTTTAAAAAGATATTAATAATATTTTTACATGTCAAAATTTTATTGTTATTTATATGTAACTATTAGTACCATTGAAACTTTTAAAAGGCACAACAAAGAGATGCAAGACACTAACGACAAGGAGGTGAATATAACAACCAAAAAACTAGAAAACAAAAAATTGGTTAAGAAAACAGAAAATTAGTCAATAAAATTATAATATAAACAAGAAAGACAGACTTTTATATTACGCTGTTAATTAATTTTTTGAATCACAACTAATGTGAGGACAAACCTACTATTCCGTTAAAAAATGGAAATCTTTTGCTATGCAGCGAGGTATTATTTATCGTAATTTACGTATACTGGTATTGAATATAACACGTGACATATAAAATAATTTAATTGCATATAATACTTATTAACAAAATATCGCATATAAAATGTGAATTACGATATTAAGAACCCATATTTAATTGATAGAAAATCCTATAAAGAAAGGAAGAAAATATGTAGGACAAATTGTAAGTTAAAACTCATACATCTTTCATTTATTTTTTCATATATAAAGCAGGTTTTATTGTATTCTTTTATAGACAAGTTAAAATATTCTATATATAAAAAAGTTAATGCAAAATATATGTCAAATAATGGGAAATTGCCAGGATCATCGCATAGTAGCATGAATAATAGCGATCGACTAGATTCGGATCTTTCACTCCTAATGTGGATAATAATTATCGACCAGTTTCGAATCTTTCCTTGACATTAAAGAAAAAAAAAATATATATATATATTAGAGCAGGAACTCTAGCTCAAAAGAACCAAGACAGAACAGGAAAGTTGTCGTAATTAACAACTTAAAAAAGAAAAAAAATTAACTATTCAACTTTGAGGTACATGTTATCCGTTCCGTACAAAAGCCCAACAAGTGAGAAGTGGATGGAGCCCAGCTACCGGGAGCATGCGTCCCGAGGTCAACGCAACGTGCACCCTCCACAAACACGCTTGCTCATCCACATGTATAAATAAATCGATTATCCATATTATTATTAGTGGGATGAGATGGTTTTCGTGTCTTATACAGTTAAAACTATTATAGTAATAATGTAAACAAATGGATAAAAATAGACATAGAAGTTACAACTAATAAAGAATTGAAAGGAGTGTTATATTTAGAATATTCTTGGGAAAAAAAAAAGTACTAGAAAGTGCTACCTTGAAGGAAGATTTTCATATTAGTAAAATTTCATCATGAAAAGATACCATTTTTCACATGTAAAGCTTCTTATTATAATAACCTTTAATACGGCAATGATTTATTAAGAATTATTTAGTATATAAGGGTTGTTTAATAATATAAAAATTCACAGAAATCTTAAAACGCTAATGTTATATTTAATATATATGAATGGTTTAAAATAGAATGAAATACGTTTGAATGGCAAGAGTAGCAGAATGATAAATATTTTCATTTTTCATGATTAGATATGTTCATGGAATGAAATAAAATTAAATGTGTATATAGCAATAGTTATGAAAAATATTCTTAAATATTGAGTATCATAATTAAATTAAAAGTTTAATAAGTAACTTGATTAATAATAATAAATATGAGAAGAATAAAATCGTCAATTTCGCTTTTAAAAAAACCAAATCAAATTCTTTTTTAAAATCGAAATTGTCCATACCATGGAATAATAATTATGGTTTTTAAATGTACTTCCAAGTATAAGAAAATGAAATGGAACCTAAACCTAGAATCACTATTCCACTCCAGTCAATTCTTGTATATCAAATATAATATAAAGACAGTTTTAATGTTATAGATATTTATTTCTCATACATCCGGGGGGGGGGGGGGGGGTGCGGGCTTTCCACTGAACACAAAAGTTTTGCAACTTGCCAATTGAATGTGGGAGCTTCTCGTTTTCACTGGGCCCAGACGATGAGTAATTCCGCCTGGCCCATAATGGCACCAATGTACGGGACCTAGTAAATCGTTTCTGTTTGTCCCATTGACAAAATTGGTCCTCAATTATAGCAAAAATTGAATCAAACTCTACTAACTCCTAATACCAACATGCCTTAATAGGTTGTTAGGTTAGATGTAGACAATATTTTCCTATCTTGGAGGTCTTTTCAATAATCAATATCCTCTAAATATGTTGAAGTTGGTATAGAATCTACCATGTCATCGAATATTATCTATAATTGAATTGACTTTTTCAATGGAATCAAGTTTGAAATTAGATTACTTGAATACATTAATGTATTTCGCTTAAGTCTTTACATGTCTCTCTCTCTTTTTCTTTTTCTTCTTTTTTTTTTTTACATCTTATGGAGCTTAATTAATTTTAAATTTAAGTCCAACTTAGTCAGGTTTCTATCCAACTTAAATTCAAATAAATGTTTAATTATGATAATATTTTGTTTTAATAGGAAATGATTTTAAATGAGGGAATAATTTTCTAGGAGGGTCTATGTTCTTGCTGTCTTTTCTTATCAAGGCCTACATTTTCGTTTATCTGGGAATATTTCAATTTTGATAAATAGTAAACAGAACAATGTTAAGCATAGTTGGGGCTAGTTGTTTGTTTCCTCTAAATATGTTTTTACTTCCATCCATCTCTATTACAAGGGCTAGAATCAACAAGCTAAATTAGAACTTTTAGTCGAGTTTGAGGTTAAGTTTAATACTGAATTATTTTAATAAGATTTCATTACGGTTATAATCAAACCGATCTCGTATTCAATTATCATTATGAAACTTATCTTGTAGCAAATTTCCTTTTTCCTCAATTCATTCTTTAGAGATTTGGTTTGTTATTTTAGTGAATGAATTAGGTTGTGATAAATAAACTTATGAATGACTATGCAAGACAATATGTGAAACAAACACAAATGAAAATTTGAAGTCTTATCCTTTATATAAACAAAATCAGTTTAACTCTTCATTTTATTATTAATTTATATCGATTTAAACTGGATTATTGAATTCATAATTAGTTCAATAATCTAAATTTAAAAGAATATAAAATAGTAGTAAGATAAAGGGATAGACCATTTTCCTGAAAAATAAGAAGGGGATATTAAAAAAGTTTTGAATTTAAGGTCATAGCGAATTCTATGAATTCATTATATAAATATGTATGTGTATATACACATAATAAAATAAATTGTTGGAACCGATATTTAAACTAATTAATTTTGTCGTCACTCCATATATTAGGGTAGATAGTGGAAGATAACAATATTAAATCATATAGAGCAACGAATAACCATAAGGAGGTATGTAAAGAGAAATTAAGATGAGCATATTAGGTAGAGAACCATAATGCAGAACTCTTAGTAATATGGCAATTTCACTCATAGAATTAAATCAATTACTAGAGAATAGAGATTCCTAAAGTTAATTCTAAATTCACGTCGATTGCTATTATAAGTAGTTTATTTAAAAACTTAAGCTTCTAAAAATAGTATAGATTATAATTTATTATATAATATTTCTTCTCGCTTATGAATTAGACTTTCACCATGACCTTATAAGTGGATGATTTAATTAAATAAGGGATGGTTTGGTAAAAAAAATAAAAATAAATAAATGGGATAGCTGACGATATTGGGATTTAAATTCATAACCTCTTGCTTCGATACCATGTCATGTGATTTCGATCCTCTTGTTCTATTATTTATTTGTTAATTATCATATTATAATTTTGAGAAAGAAGTGAATCCAAACCTAATCCATATGTTGGAGACCATTCTCATGCTAGGTTGATCAACATAAGTTAGAAACAACTAATCATCTTTCCTCTCCTTATAAAATCACATTGGATCGTTACTATTCTATAATATTTTTTTTTTAAATATCCTAAAATTCAAGCCATATATGGAATTAAAACCTATTTTCTTTTATACTTTTTTCCCCCTCGATAGCTTACTTTTGAAGATTCTTCAATAGATAAAGATAAAAATTTGGAACTTGAACATAATGGCTTTTTTTTTTTTAAAAAAAAAAAAGTCATATCATGGATTCCCTTGTTGGTTTTGCTACCGTGGTAAATACTTATTGATGCTTAATGATTTATTCTTCATCGTCAATGTTAAGAAATGTCCCTAATCAAGGCCCGGGGGGTGGGGGGTGGGGTGGAGGGGGGTGATAATTATTCTACTGTTTCATGCTTCAAAACTAAAGAATACCAACTAATAGTGTGTTTATTTCTTTAGAAAAATTTTTGAGACTTTTTTTCACATTTTTCAGTTGCATCAATTAGTAGCCTTGGATAGCAACAACAACATCCAACTACTATAACGGTAGCAACATCATAATCAAATAAAGTATTATAATCCACGATAATGGCCACCAATGCAAATGGAGGATTAATATCAAATCCCTTGGATAGATCTTCACTCTAAGAAGGCTCAAGCTGAGTTGTGAAATCAACAACATACTTCAAATCTATATGACTAGATTAAAGGTGCAAAATGAACTAAATTAGTTTTGAAGCTATTTGGGCTTGACTCAATAAATACTTGAGTTTAATTTAATTATGATTGAGTCAAGATTGATCTTAAATTACTTTAATGGTCTATTGAGCTAAAGCTTGAATTTACCCATCCAACTTGATAAATGGAAGTCTAATTGAACACTCATCGAGATTCAAATATATGATAAACTTTATTGTAAGAGAATATTTATTTTCTGTATGATAAATTCTAAATAAGATTAATCAAATTGAGTTTAAGTTTGAGTTAGTTAAGTAGTTGATATGAAGTTTAATGATTAAACTTAAGCTCAACTTAGTATCGTTCAAATTAATTTGATTTATTTACGATCTAATTGCAACATGACTTTGCTAATGCTACATAAACTTATTGCTTGCATTGACCTCAACTTGTTCAAATTGTTTGAATAGATAAATGGGTTAAGCTTAAGTCAATTAAAAATTTTCCTCAGTAGCCTATTTGTTTAATTGAGCTTAACTATGTGTATATGTGTAAGTTTAACTCAATTAACTTACAGTTAATTCTAATATCACATAAGATTTGCAATAATTTATTTTTCAAAAGATAAAAACAAGTTTAAATAAGTATCTATACGATCTAAACTTGAACTTCAATCGAGATTTTGCAGCTTTGCTTCAAAAATATTTGCATCAAAATCCACCAATATTATTGAATCATTTTTGGTTGATTTAAAAATAAAATTCTAAGGTTAGTTTTTAGTTGCTTAATTTTTATGGTATTAAACTGGATAAAAAATTTTATTTTATATTTAATTTATAACTTTACTTGGTGATTAGACAAAAAATTAGGTTGATGGACTAGATAAAATGTCAAGATTTTGTTCCATCTACATTAAGGTACAAAAATAAAATTCATTGGATAAAAACAAAAATATTTTGTATTATCAAAAATACCCCTCCATGTTATAATATCGAGTTAATTAAAATTATTTTTATTTAATATTATAAATAATTATTTATTTTATAATATGAATAATTAATTTTTTAATAACTAACAAATTTATGGCTTTTATTTAATATTATATATAATTTATTTAATTATACGAATTCAATAATCCATTCAAACTGTATTTTAAATAATATAAAAATATAATTAAAATATATATTACACAATATTGAGGGTATAAATATCAGAATACAATTACAAGTTTATGGATACAATCGGAGTCGATTTGAGATGAGTTTTGTGAAACCCAAACTATGGCATGTTTTTATAAAGTTTATATGAGATTAATGAGATAATAAAAGAAAAGAAATTAAGTAAGATTAAGATTATATTTACTAACTTATACAATAATAAAAATTGAGAATTAAATATGTTACACAATGTAAAAGTAGTATAAGATGTATGTATTGCACAAGTTAAGAGTAAATATTTTTATTAATATATATAATTTTTTTGTTGGATCGGGTTTCCTATTGGATTTTTTTGTAATCTTAAAATTTGATTTTAAACCCTATAAGGTTTTGAATCATATTCCAAAATTCGACTTTAAACCCTATATGGTAATACCTTATAGAGTTTTTATTAGGTTCAACGGATTAGGTACCCTTTAATAACCGGCTCTATTACATCCCTATACAAGTCTACTACTTGCTTTTGCTAAATAAAGGATAACACAAAATTTTGTGTCAAGTACTTGTAAACCAAATATAGTATGATAAGTTGTATTGTTCAGTCTTTATTATACTTATCTTGTTCAATTCTTGTAAGAAAACGCTACTCTTTTTCTCCCTCTCTCACAAATCCCTTCTTACTTTTTAAGTTTTCTCTTGGTTTAAGATTAATATATTTTGATTCTCTATTTCAAATAAAATTTAACCCTATGGACTCTTGTCCAATTATGGATTTAGATAAACCCTAAGAAATAGATCTTTGATAAATTTAATATGAATCTCTAGTAATCGAGATCTCAGATCGAAGAATAAGTGGAGAATATGTGATAACTGTGAGTTTATTAGATTCATGATATAAAAAACTAACGACTCGTTCACTTTATAGAATAGAATGAGAGGAAATCAAATTGGAATTCATAAGGAATGGAATAAGGGTATAACATATATTACTTTATTTAATTGGATTTATAAGTAATTTAAAAATAGATATGTAATATAAATTTAATGACTAAATTATCATCGGTCCACTTTTTTTCTTAACTAATTCAAAAGTAATAAGTGATGGTTGGTGACTGTGGTAGTGGTAGTAGCGATGGCGATGGCGATGGCGATGGCGATGGCGATGATGGTGATAGTTGATGGTGGTAGTGGTTACGGTAGCAATGGTTACGGTAGTTGATGAATTTATAAGTAATTTAAGAATAGACGTGTAATATAACTTTAATGAATAAATTATTTTCGGTCATTTTTTTTTCTTAATAAATTTTAAAATAATAGGTGGTAGTTGGCAGTTGGCGACGGTAGTAACGATAATGGTAACGGTAATGGTAGCAGTAATAATAGTAATAGCTACAGTGATTGATGGGGGTAGCAGTGATGGTGATAATAATGGTAATGATGGTGATGGTGGCGGTGGCGGTGGCAATGGCAATGGCGATTAGTGATTATAGTGATAGTAACAACGGCGACGATAATGGCAGTAACTTTAGTGGTAAGGTGATGGTAGTGGTGGTGGTGGTGGTTGGTACGGCTGCAATGGCGATGAGGAATCATGATTCTTTAATTGAATTAAGGAATTCTTATTACTTAAATTAAGTAATACGAATTTCTACGAAATTGCGATTCTGTAATAAAAAACTAAATGAAAATCATAGTAAGAAATAAGGAGAGAATAGAATTCTAATCCCCTTAAGTGAACGGGATGTAAGTGAATTGGGAAGCTAAAATGCCAGAGGTCCTTAATTGAATTGATTTGGGAGAGAATCTACGAAAAAGATGAAGCAGCTATTTTCGAACTGAAAACTAATTGCCACGACGATCAATTGCCCTTGCCCTAATTCAACCACTTGGTTGCTTCTTAATTATCACGGATGACATTTCTGCAAATTCTTTCATATTATTTATCTCAAACGATAAGTGTCTAGGGCCCTATTATATTATTTTTCTCAAATGACAAAGTCTACAAGACCTGTAGTATTGCTGTCACAAGTGATGAATCTATAAGCTTTATCATGTTTGAAAGAGGAACCTGGGTGTTTTGAAACTTGGTTGTAAAGATTGTATGGTCCTGTATCACCTAGTAATATAATTCAATGAATTTAGTCATTGCATTTAGTAATTAAACGCATGCACATATCGCATATGATTGTAAGTAGTAACGTATTAAGTTTCGTGATACATCTATTTGCAATTTTCATTTCAGGAGTGAGAGCAATGTTCATATAGCTTTAGGATAATAGGTATATCATATCAAGTTTTTCTTAGAATATATACGTATATATAGATGCTGTAAATTTCATTGAGTAGAAGTGACTTAATATAAATGTTGCAAGATTTACTTATAAAATTGTGGATTTAATGTTAAATTTTGAACCTTACATGTACCTAGATGAAAATATGAGGCAAGCTAACATCAACTACATCAAGTGTCGTTCCAAAGGTTATCTCCGTTGTTACCTTGAAAAAGTCACCTATCCATTACTACATCTTAAAAACGATGAGAGGAATTAAAGACCGTTATAATCTAATAGCATTAAATATCGATCTCTCCAATAGAACTAACCGAGTTCAAATACACTCTCCTCCTCAATTGTAATGTAGTTAGGGAAAAAGAAAAAGAAAAAACAATGGAAAGCAAATCACATCAGGAAGGTAAGAGAGAAAAAGGAAAAATTATACATTGGATTGTTAATTTGTTGAAAGATAAAGAATGAATTGAATATCAACACTGAGGGGAATTTAAGCGCAGGTAAGTGTAAGGGAGGATGATTTGATGTGGGTGGGTATACCTATTGTATAAAATGAGCTCAACCACCCAAATGAACTAGCTCATCCGAATCTTGCCATTCTTGTTTCACCAACTCATTCTTTTTTCAGTAGTCGATTGGTGGGGCACGACAAAAATTACTGCAGGGTTCTCAGCCACCAACCGCTTTGCAGTCTAAATGCCTTACGCGAGAGAGGTAATCATTCTAAAACAAGGTTAGGAAGAAAGAGTCATTAACAGGGGAAATGAGAGGAAATGCAGGTACAGAAATGGAATAGAACTTCTCTACGATTTGCTGAGGACACCTTTTACTTACCCATTGTTCAGAGCTATTATCTAGAGCGTTATCTTGATTTTCTCAGACCATTTAAAGATGTCCGAATAAACTCGATCTCCACCCAATTCCTCGCCATTAGCACCTGCAGCTACCCTTATAATGTCCTCAATCAATGCGAAATTTCCCATGATGTCAACATGTGCACCGCTTTGTGTACCTCTTCCCTCAAGTAGATTAGCTGGAGGAGAATGTTCATACTCCCTTATATAAGTGCGAATCCCGGAAGGATTGAACCGAGTTTTCCCACGCCAACCTTTTGCACACATAAAACCTGCGCTTAAAACAGGAACTGTTTCATCTCCATCAACCGAAAATACACCACCTCGGAGACATGAGTCCTCGCCCTCGCCATCTACTGAGGTATCTATCTGAAAGGGTATATAGCACTCAGCAGAAGGAGTTAACTTGTAGACATATGCCCTTTCCGTTGGAATGCCAACACCATACATGGAATAGATCTCCATTTCTGGAGCATTTGGTAACCTGCAAAAAGTGAAGACTCAAAAGTTAAAACCGCTGAACCTTTTCACAGTAAAGATGATGATTTTCGGTGTTGTGACTAACAGACGAAATCTATCTGTCATTTTCCTCTTTGGATAATTGAGCGAAACATAATGTTATAAGAAACAATTACTCAGATCAGACGATGACTTTGATTTCAATTCTGGGATCTGCTTGAAAGAAACTGATCTAAACAAATAACTTAATAAAATAAAGAAATCACCGGCCTAATTCCAATATACAATTGCATACTAATGCCTTAATATTAAGTATTTAGAGCATTTTAAAGCTTTTATTATGATAGGATTATACCCTGCCACCAACAGCTTTATCTCAGTAGTTATAATTCAGTCAATTAATAAAAAGAGATAATGGGATGAAAGTCCAAGAGTTGATGTCTCACTTTGTTTCCAGGGGATTTGACCAATATTTATAGTGGTCATATTTCGGGTCATCTGGATTATCAGCAATGCCATATGAGAAATGAGCACTTCCACGTTTCATCATATTAGGTGCGACATAATGAAGCAGATCCAATATGCATCCAGCTGTGTAGACTTTATAGTCAGCCGCAGCTTTAACACCACCAACTCCCATCTCATGATACTCTGTCCACACATCACACTTAGTTCTGTTGGCCAGGTTTCTTCCCTTGACAGCCCCCTGCACATGCCAGGAAATAGACAAGTGGGAATCATAATCTTGAGTTTTGTAGTTCAAATAATCTATTTACAACATATCTTCAGAAGCGATGGAATAGTACTTGATGTCCCAGAGTTTCAGGTATTGGGTAAGATTTGATTCCCTTGTCAATAATCACAACCCACAGAGCAGGCCACAAAAACATGTACATAAATAAAAATAAGATGTGCAAATCCTAAGTTCATTGCATGATGATTCAACAGACCTTTCTGTTGAAGCTGATGGTCTGAACTGAACAGAGTGAAACTAAAAACAACCACCGAAGTAATAGGACACATGACTGTCTATCCCAGATGTGACATCAAGTCAGCTATTTGAAATGTCAATTATTTGTCGTCCACTATGCGTTGTAGCATGGTCACTAGGCAATCCAAACCAAAACACAGCCATGAGATGCTAGCTAATGCATTCCTAGCAGATGGACGCAAATGCATGCGTAATGTGAGCAGAAGCAAAGCATGCAGACATGACATGTAAGAACAAGCAAATCATGCACTCCCACCAATTCACAGAAGTTAATGGATTAAAGTGAAAATTCAAAAATGAAAGATACCCGGAAATCTGTCCTCTCAAGCTTTGACGAATGCATTTTGGCCACATCTTTCCCAAATGATATAATTCTACCGTAATAAATACCCTTTGTTGAGTCCTGCTTCTTAACCTCTTTTTGGCCACCACTGGTGTCATTATTCTTCAACTTCCTAGAACTACAGTTATAAACCCCTTCAGGTGACCAATCAAGCCCACCCCAAATGGTATCTCCTCCTTTGGGTATCATCGACATTGTGGAGTCCCAAGTACGAGTCATCCGCATAATATGTTGTAATGTTTGAAGTCCAAACACATCCTTATCCAAGACACCTGGTGCAAATGCCCTGTATAAGTTCAGAACTCAATCACAAACCCAGTAGAAAAGTTAAACATAGATTTCATAATTTAATTAACTTAATTAGACAATTAAATCATCTCCAAGTTATTGGGATATTCTAGGATATCATTGCTCTTGTTGATACATCAAAGCATTCAAGAACTTGTACAGACGTAGAAGAAAATGACAATGGAAGAGATTATTGGAAAAATGCTCATTTAACAAGACGTGGGATTTCAAGTGTTTAAGAAAATAAGCAAAGACAAAATGCAATGGAATTAACGCATCTTCAATAGGGTTAATTCAACTTGTGCAATGAAAATCTCCCTGTGAGATCATTGGATATCATCCCTCTTAGTATTATCCTTGTGTGAGCATAGTTGTTTTAAGAATTACATAACTCGTAAGATAAACATAGAAGACTGATAATAGATGAGGGCATCATCTTCTATGCTCAAAATTCGTTTTAAACCCCTTGCTCCTGTATCTGAACACTTCTCTTCAATGAAAAAAGATAAGTGACTGTGAAAACTGAAAAGAATGTCTGTCTAAGATTATTTGCATCTTGCATGAGACTTACAGAAGCTATGTTAATATACCTATGCTCAACAAATGAATAGGATTTGCAATATAGAAAGTAAACAGCCAGAAACCCTTCAAGTTATGCAAGGTAATGCTTCCTATGAAGCTGCAAGAATTAAAAACATGTACTGGACAAGGACACAAAGCAAAATAAAAACTAAATGCTCTGTAATATTCACAATAAATTTCAATTATCCTGAAATGAAAGCAGATAATTTTCTAAGGACTGTCCATGTAGAAAAAGCATAATGCTATCTACTGTCCTTTCAATACTGCTTCGGTATTTTCCCACCCTTCTATAAACAGAAACCTCAAAGATAGCACTTCTGAACTAATTTAGGAACATGTACAAGACCTTCATTGGAATATGGACGTTTCCACTTTCCAGTGTCATCAAGGCCAGTGAAGGCATTCAAGATACAATTTCAGTTTTACCCAATGAAATTACTAATAGATCATCGTTTGTGTTACTCATGTCATCCACCATAGGTTGTTCCCAATTTCAGACAGACATGATGTGGAATAAAGCAAAGACAAACTGATCAAGAATAGGGTGGCATGTTGCAGTAACAGTAATATCACTACATTGAAGTTCAAAGAAAAACCTGGCAACAGCTATATCTCTTGCTTCAATAGAAAAAAGCCCAGCAACTGCTTTGGGAACACCTAAGAATGGTCCACCAATATTCATCACTGCTTTGATATGTTTGGCACACCAATCTGATCCACCGCCACCACCCATAGGAGTTGGAGCTTCAACCCATTTCATGAAATGAAGAAAGTACAGGACACCCATTGAGTGAGGAATCACCACCACCTTTTTACCACCATTTGTAGCTACCATAAGTTCTATATTACTCTTTATCCTGCTCAGAGTCTGGTCTCTGACCTAAGTCATAGCAGAGAAGTTAGGCCAAACAAAGCTCAATTTATTGTCAATATAAGCAATCAAATAAAAATTGAGACTAAACATTCAGATGGTATAGAAAGCCATGCAGTGAACATAAGTTTATTCTTAACAAAACAATACCTCAGTATTCTGAAATGATAATCTCCAATCATATGAAGCCATGTACATGTTTTTCTCCTCGTACCCAATTCGAGCCAAATTAGCGATTAACACTGCCCACACAAAATAACCTGCAGCAAAGTAATCAGCTGCTACCAGTCCAGATACAGGCCTAATTCGTATACCTGGCTGGTCCAGCCCAGTTTCATTGTCCAGTGACATGTGCTCAACCCAGCATAAAGGTCTGCAGAGAGCAAAAAGAACATATATTAGAATAGAGAAAAATTAGGATGAAACTCCAAGAGAAGCATAGTCAATCATGATCAAATCTATCCCAAATCTCCCATCTATCCTCCTGTAAATTCTTCATTCATATGTGGGCCCATAAACTCATGCTGCCTTTACTAGAATGAACTGATGCACATAAAGATTACATATATTCATGGCAAGTGCCTTAGGCTTGACTCAGTAACATACAAGACATTTCAAGTTTACATGGAACACTTCTAATCGTGATGCTCTCCATGTAAGATGAAACATTCAAGATGTACATATATATTCACAGAGAAACTGAGTACTTAGATAACGCTCCAGAAAGAACAGACATTATGAGTGGAGAATTTAGCTAAAGTATGAAAAAATTACAAGTATTAGTGAAGTTCTCAGCAAGTCAATGAAATTTGAAGATTGACATTTAAAAACTAGTATGTTTCTAAAAGCTGTTAGACAATTTCGTAATTGAAAAATAAATATTCTTGGATCCAAAGTTTTCTACAGTCTACAATTTACGATCAGTTCAGTATTTCAGTTGCAGCAGCATATGTTAAATAATTTGGCACAAAGCAAATATTTTTCAAAATTTTATTGAAATAGAATGTACCACTTTTTTTTAGGATCTTCTGAAATAATAGTTTGTCAGAAACAACCTAAGCATCACATGGAAAATGAAAGCATCATAGATAATAAATGAATGGGTTGTAACTTGCATGTCAGGACATGAATTTTATGTCACTTAACCATTTGAATCTTATTTGTGGATGTTCGCCATATAATTTTAGTGAATTACAAAACCAAAGTTGTTCTCAAGGCAAAAAAGCAAACGTTTCAACTCCCAGGTACTTTAATTTTCTCTTTTGCTTCTATGTTCCATTTTACAGCTATTACAACAACCATAAATCTATTAAATAATATTGAGTAAATATCAATACTCAACAATGAACATCCACAACTAAACTTTATCAACCAGTCAATGACATATATCCTTGGCTATATAACTGCACGATGCATTTGAAAGGACTATCATGCATGACACATACAGGTCAATGTACGGTAGCATCAAACACCAGTGCAATAGTTTGAGCATTCAGCTCACAAGTTTACAGCAAATCAACAAGATTCAGATTGAGTATAACAAAAGATTGAAATTAAACCACAATGTTGCTGACTAGTGTTCCAAAAATCCATGACAAGCCACTGACTTCCAATCAAGGCTACTCAAGAATATTAAGAATCATACCACAATCAAACACTTTTGACTGTTGCTTGTATAAAAAGGAACCATCCAACTAACCACTCAAAAATTAACCATCATGCTTTTAACTTCTCTCCATTTCCTACCCATAATCTCCCAATCCACAAATCAACTACATTTTTAGCAAAGGTCAATCCTTTTACTTATTTCCTCCTTGAACAGTACCCACAAATCAAATCTAGTCTCATATAATTATTACCTAACACATGCAAGACCACCTTTTGCCTTTTCATTCATTCATAGCAACATTTGATTGGCAGTGTATAGACCTGATCACCCACAAACTTTATCCATTGTGCTTTCTCCACAACTCTTTAAATGCTCCATCCAGCTAAAAGCTAGACATGACATACTGTTTCGAGTACCGCGCTAATACTTGACAATGATAATAATAAAAAGAGACACACTGAAAACCATTTTCCTCAAAACAAACACCCAACAATTCAAAAAAAAAAAAAAAGAAAGAAAGAAAAAAAAAAAAAAAAAAACTACATATTAAACAAACGTCAGCAAGAAAAGAACAAAACAACGTCAGGAACAAGATACAGTAAGCAAATTTAACAAACTTAACTTTTTCAATACCTTTTATAGAGATCACCGAAAGTCCCACCCCAGAGTCTTTTCCTAAACAGGCCATCTGCACAGCTATGTCCTTCCCACAACTCAAGCCCACCCGTAACGATTCCGGGTACAAAAACAACCGGATGTTTTGCCACCGAACCTTCTTTCCTCCACTTGACACCGGGCGGGTCGGGTAACGGACCCGTTATAGCCTCCGTCACATACTGCGGAAAAGAAGCCGGCATTGCGTTGTAACAGAACAGCAATAGCCACCATGTTGAGCATATACAACCTACGAACCAACAGCAGCTGTCTACACATGTCCAATTCTTTTTGGGTTTTGGCTCCTTCCTGGGCGGTAGCTTTTGTTTCGGATCGGATGTGGTGATCGGAGAGAGTGGTGAGGATGGTGATGGTGGCGACGGTGGTGGTGGTGGTGGAGGGATCTTCCTGCGGCGGAGGAGAGACATGTCGGTACGTGATGATGATGATGACTAATGTGAACTCATGGAGTTCATTAATGGAGGCTTAAAAGGTGAATCTTCCAGGTAAAAATCAATTGACACTTTTTGGTTTTTGGGGGGCAAAAGAAAATCAATAGACATTTTGAAGGAAAAACTGAACCTACAATGATATTCAAACCCTAATAAATGTACAAGTTTTCTGTTTTATTGTCAATAATTTCTAATATTAAAAATCTTATATTAAAAGTGTGAAATTTTAATCTTAAAAATTAACATTTCTCAAGACTTGAGTTCGATTTATTTAGATAAATAAACTTTATGTTAAGTTGAAATTCGGCTCATTTACTAATTAAACTTTAATTGAGCTGAACTTAAAGCAAGTCAATCTCGAGTTCATTCACGAGATTAACTTTACAAAATGAAAAAATATAAACAAATTAATAAATAGTGAATAAGGATTAAATTATATATTATATATATTAGCTTTTAGATTTTAATAATATATAATATTTATAATATATATAAAGCTCGTAAGTTTGCTCAAAATCTAAATAAATCGACTTGTGAACTTGAATTGGAGATTTAGCTTGAGTTTGGCTTATTTATCATTCGAGTTTGAGTTGAGTCGAAGTTAAAACAAGACAACTTAGAACAATTTAACTCATTTACAGTCCTACGTTAAGATATAGTAAATTAGTTTGATCATTATATTATATATCTCGAAAATTAACTATTTTCACTCATAAATATTTTAATTGTCTACACAAATTAAGTCTTTGTCTCTTAATTCTAATAGTTAACTAAATATTTTTCTCCTTGCTAATGTTTTCTATCTTATATATTTATGTTATTTATTTTAATTATGGTTACAAATTTTAACAAATTAAGACATAAAAGTTAGAAAGATTTTAAATTACTATGAAAGCTTCAATGTACCTGTATTGTGTATATATAAAATAAATAAAATTCTATTGTATAATTGAATATATTGTAATTTAATATAAGATATTAACAAATAAAAAAGTGGGAGATTATGCGAAGAGGAATAGGATAGACTATAAAAAAGTAAGATAATAAGAATGTTAATAGAGAGAGAGAGAGAGATAGGATGTCGTTAACCGGAGAAAGTAGAAATGAAAAAGTGAAAGAGAAAGTGGGAGAAAAAGTAAGAAAATAATAAAAATATGGATAAGGAAAGAAAAAGAAGAGTAAGTAAATAAATTTATCAATTTTTAATTATTTTAATAATTTATTTTATTATTAATTTTTTTATTAAATAATGTTAAATAGAAGCTTAATAAATAATTATAAAGATGATGATTACTTAAGATCCAAAGGTTTTAATAATATAAATATAGATTTTATTTTATTTAAATTTGAAAACTAATTGATACTTATGAATGATTATTTTCTTCCGGTTTTTTTTTTTTTTTTTGGTTATGTACTTCTAGAATGGAACAGTGTAACACCTCAACTCGTTCATCGAAAGGAGGAAAAAAAAAAAAAAAACAAAAATCACCTCAACTTGACATGAATATGAAATGAACAGAACACGCTATCGCTAATACCAACAGTTGTCTTGTTTGGTGCACTTTTAAACGAAAATAAAACGGCCAAATCCGAACCCTATCTTTACTTTTTCACCTCTCACACTGCCAACGATTTGGTTTTGATGCGCTGATATTTCTTTGAAAAGATTCCGAAAAATGTGGTTGTGAGGTTTGTAACAATTTTCAACAAAAAAAAAAAAAAAAACAATTTAGGTTGAAATGTTAAAGCACCGGACAAATATGTTTATAATTTAAAAGTTATTTACAACGTGTTTATATATCTATTATATTAAAACAAAATACCTATATTAACCTTGTAACTATTAATACGATGCCATATAATTTTAAAAATCAAATATATTTGCATGGTAATTACAAAAAAAATTTAAAATCATTTCACGAACTTCTTAATTGCTGTCCGATTACCATTTTCTGCTACATCTACTTCTATGTTTACTATTACTTTATCTGTCCATTATTTTAATTGTTAAATATCGCTATTATTGAAAAAATTTATTACACATTTTATTTTGTCAATATTCACTATTGCAGTAAGTTTTTTTTCTTTAAAAAATCTTTTATAATTTCATATATTATTAACATTCTATATTATTGAGTCCAAACTTTTTTATATTTATTATACATGCAACATGGGTACTTCATATTAGTATATTTATATATAAATATAAATGTATATATATTGATATGCAAAAATAATTTTATATTAAATACTGTTATCAGACGGGTGGTTAATTCGAATAAATAAGAAGGTCAAGTATTAAGGGGAGAGTTAGGTTCAATCGGAAATTAAAATGAGGTTAAACCATATAAATTAAATTGAATTTAACAACATTGATATTAAATAGATAACTTTAATGGTATTTCCATTGTATATGTGATTACATGATCAAATAATTAGGTTTAAACTAACATCTATCTAGATATAATTATGTATTAATAGGCATGGAAAAAGAAAAACCTATTATGCTAACTTTTTCTCATGCAACTCAATTATTAATAAGGATGTTCATGGACTCTTTGGGCTCAAACCTTATTCACTAGGATCTCTTGGGGGTCTCCTATGCACCTTAGATTATTTTTGAAACCTACATTTGCCAATCGATTGTAACTTCAAGAACACAATGCCCTATCATAAACCATCAAAAGTAAAATATGGTCATCTACTCACCTCTATCATAAACTATGAAATACTAAACAAGAACAAATGTAAAAGAGAAGAACAATAAGAGTAAGGGATACCATTAAGTAATGGAAACCCTTTATTATAAGCCATTTTTGCCTATAAATTATCAAATATCATTTTAGTAATTGTATGAACTAAGGTTTTATCTAATTGAGCTTAATTTTTGTAATTAAATATGTATCATCGTTAGTCCCTTAGTTAAATACTAGATGTATAGTTTATTGAAAGATTATCTAGTAAACATGGGTAGAAATAGAATGAACACCCTCTCTCTCTCTCTCTTTCTGTCTTCTCTCCTTTCCAAAAGCTTATTTATTCTATGGGGAAAAATAAAAAGCATAGGTAAAAAATATAAATAAGTCACAATTATTGAGCCAATTCATAATAAGTGGTTTATAGATTGATTATCCCATTGCTTGTGTTTGGTTGGAAAATTAAAGCGAAGGGATTACACGAGATAGTTATTGCTAGGGTAGATATGACGGTCATGAATTGACTAACAGTCGAGAATGGCGGAGAAATCGAGAAGAAATCATTTAAAAATTTGGTATAAGTATCATTTCTTGTTTGATTTCGAATTGGCGGGTGAATAACCGATCATCAAGACCTAATTATCAAAGTGAAGCACTCGAATGATACCGATCGTGGACTGATTGTCTATTGCATTTAACCGGGGCGATAGTAGGCGTAAGTTGTCATAAGATCACTTAAAAATAAGTTTTAAAAACATATTCATCTTTTGGTACCATGATTAATGTACGTACAATGTGTTATTAGAAAGTGCTTAGCAGAAATTCCAAACCACCACCCCCCCCAACTCCCCAAAAAAAAAAACGTCGAATGGTTTATTTTCAGAAACATCTTATTTAGTTCGCACGATTAAGATGGTTGTAGTACGCATGTAGTATGTGCTTAGTGCTCGCTTGCTAGTTGCTAGGGACTTCTTAGGCCTGATAGTTGACATCATAGGAGCGTTTATACACATAGGCTGGATGCATGATAAAAATTTCTAAATTTATAGACTTCTAAATGATTTAAATAGAGAATAAAACTTTTAGTGATTTAAATTAGATGTTATGGTTCAAACATAAAACCTATAGAGTATTGCAAATACAAGATAGACATTATACTTTAAACATATCGAGGTTAAATCTTGATAATGTAGTATGTTAAATATAATAAAACATTCATCATTTGGTATAAACATTTCATCATTTATTTGAAAATAACGTTATCTTTTATTTTTATTTTTTTAATAACGTTAATCTTTTATTTAAATTATTAAAAAGTATATTATCTATTTAAACATTATCTCAAACTTTATGATTTATTACTTGTGTAAAAAATTGCTAAGTATCTTAAGTATGGGAAAAAAAAGATTTACTTTGAGTGATTACATCTTTAAGATAAGATGTATAAAACATTTGATCCACTATAGTACAATAAGTGTCATGGGTGGTTATAAGTCTACTTTCACATATCAAATTTTATTTTATCCGTTTTTACTCATCTTAGGGTTGCGATTATTATGGGTGGAACACATGTCTACCAACATTTAAAAAAAAAAATTATGCAAATAGAATTGCATGAAAAAAATTACAAGAATATAATGGTAATATTGTATCCAAAAAATGCAACATAGGTTATTACAAAAATCTTAAATATAAGAAGAGTGATATGCTAAAAGTAGTAGCAACTATGAGTGAGCGTGTTTAGATTTGGTGTGGTTCGCCCTTTCTTATATAACAGTTCGTTTTTTTTTTTTTTAAATCGAACTTAATTATATAGTTTGGATCGGAAAATTTTTAAAATCTAATTAAAATTGGTCCGGTTTAATTTGAATCACAGTTCAAACCGTTTATATTAAATTTTTACTAAATATTTTTATTTTCAATAACATATTTTTCTTTTCATTGAATTTTTATATATTTGTAATAAATTTCTTATATATTTATCATATATAATGATACTTAATAAAAGTTTTTTCGATTCAATTTACAATTTAATTTATAATCGAGGTTTTTTGCTCAGCCCTAATAGCAATGTTATATCACATTTAACAAATGTGAGAAACGTTTTATTTATTTATCACATTTGCCAAATGTGATATAACTTATACTGTGTTAATATACTAAGTCTTATATCACATTTCACAAGTATGATATAAGCTTAACAACTAAAAAAAAAAAAGAAAAAGGAAAACCTTATATCACGCTTGTGAAATGCCATATAAGCTTGATGTCACTTTATTTTTTTTTAAAAAAGAACATTTCACAAGTGTAATATAAGCTTAACAACTAAAAAGAAAAAAAGAAAAAGGAAAACCTTATATCACGCTTGTGAAATGCCATATAAGCTTGATGTTACTTTTTTTTTTTTTTTTTTTAAAAGAAACCTTATATGATATCTTGAATTTCGATGCTTGGTATTTTAGCAATTTTTTTTATGGAATTTATACTTTGGTAAATTTTTTTTAATTTTATCAGTAAATAAGTAATTTTCTCTGATTATTGCTTATTATCAAATAATTAA
Organism: Lumnitzera littorea; assembly: GCA_024138015.1. Lineage (NCBI taxonomy): Eukaryota > Viridiplantae > Streptophyta > Magnoliopsida > Myrtales > Combretaceae > Lumnitzera > Lumnitzera littorea. The sequence continues at coordinate 109,126,063 of JAMXBB010000007.1, read as the reverse complement.
TATTGAGTTGCTACAAATGCAAGAGTTAATTTGTGCTGTATTTTCCTCGAAGACGGCCGGCTTATCAGTCGTAATCGATGTGCCTATTAGAATAGGGTTATTGCTTATAGGTGCTTTCTTGTATGCTTAATTTAGATGAAGGAACAAGAATGAGCCCCTGGTTTTAAGGGAAATCCTGACTTGAAATTTTTTTTTTTTTTTTTAAATTTTTTTCCCCCTTAAATTTCTCTCCAGATCCAAGAAAAAGCTGCTTTACTTCAGCTGGTCCCATACTTTTGGCACCCATAATTATAAGGATGCCGTTTAAGGGGGCACTTTTAGCGCACTTGTTAAAGTACAATAGAACTAATCGGGGCAACAAAGTAATCAATTGGATAGCAATATTTACCCAACATGACTGGACATTAGGGTTGAAGGGAGCCCCAACTTTCGAAGCTCGGGAAAAAAATTATTTAACAAAGGAGAATTTACATATTATATGTATATTTTGTAAAGCAAAATTTAACCTGATTTAAAATCTAGCTGCCAACCTAATACGAGATGAAAGATGTGTTTTATAGAGAGTTTTTAATTCTCATCTTCTTTTAGCTTTTATTATGTCCTTTCAGATTACTACTATAATATTTATTTATGTTGTAAACTCTTAAAAAAAAAAAATGAATATCCATCTTTTCCACCCCCCTCCAAAAAAAAAAAAAAAAAAAGTAAAATTGTAAGATCACTTGTTAAGAATAATTTAGGCAGCTAATGACAATATTTTTCCACTATTGATGGGGTAGTCAAATGAATTATACAATGATAATATTTTACATATGTTCATAATATATATTTTTCATCCGGAAACTATTGATTACCAGTTTTACCAAACGGCGATGGCGAGAAAAAGAAGACTCAAACGAAGAAATTGGACAACATAAGAATCGTGTGGTAGCTGGCGGTTACAAAATCATACACGTTTTCTGGTTGGTTCTCGAGACGTCAAACTTGTCGTGGAAGGATTTCTTGTATTCATGTCTTTTGGAGAAATTAATAGAAGAATCAGGTACCCATTTGCATGTTTTAATTTTAATTAATGATGTCACGATAATTAAAGGCCAGAAGTATCTGATACTGCTACACATCTTTGTGGTTGTGGCCATAGTGATAGTTAATTATATATTATTCAAAAGAAATATTAAAGAGAAACTTTATGGAAGAAGTAAAAGAAGAAATTAAAGAAAGTGAATACCTAGCTAATCCTGTCAAATATGATAAATATATTATATGGTGGAAAGCAGCAATCCGTGTCTTCGTATGGGTGTCTGCTTTTACTTTGTATGGATGCGCACGACAAAGTTGACACCTATTGTAAGGATTGGAATTGTGAGATATTAAGGCTGAATTCACATTTGTTAAAATCAAGGCTGGATTCCACAATTAAAAAATAAAAAAAAAAAAGAAAGAAAGAAAGAAGTTTTTCTTTTATTTATCTTTTTCAATAATTCTAATACATTAGAAACTATTAGTTAAGTATAAATAAATTTTTAAACCTTCAAAGTATGACTTCACTAACTCAAAACTTTCAAAAATTAGCAAACAATCCCAAACTATTATTAAATCCGCCCACAAGTAGGCTTATAAATGAGTCGAGACTAACTCAATGTTTGAGAGTGTAGGTTTGGTTTGTTTAAGTATTATTGAGTTTGAGTCAAGCTTGAAAATTATAGAGTTGAGCTCAAGCTCAAGCTCAAGCTAGCTAAAAAATTTGAAATTTGAGCTTAGTTAACTTATTAGATAAACAAGTCTAAACAAGCTCAAACTTAAGCTCGAGTTTAAATAAATCAAAATTTTTAAAGTTTACATTATTATAATATTTTAATTATATTCAGTTTTGTACCTATTAACAAGTATACTCACAAGTCCACTTATGAGTTAGCTTATTACTAATATAAACGAGCTTACTTGTGAGTTGACTAGTTATCAATACAAATGAGCTTGTTTGAGAGTTAGCTCACAAGTTTAAACATGAGGTTTTGTATGAGCTATTTAAATAATGAGTTTCATTTTGAGTTCAAATTTGATTTATTTATGAAATGAATTTAAGCCCAATCAAGTTTAAATCGAGCTGAGTTTGATTAGCTTGTGAGTAGTTTAATTTATTTATATTTCTACTTGTTATGGTAACTTAAAAATAATTTAAGGGCTATCTGTACATTTTTAAAAGTTATAACAAATAAAATTATACCTAAAAAGTTTAAAGCCGGCTATGCACACATTTGATGACCTACGGGCTGTACTTGCAGTTTGCTATTTCTTTTTCAACAGAGAGAGAGAGAGAGAGAGAGATTCGAATAGACGAGATGAAAAACAAAACATGAGGAATTAGGGTGTGGATTTGAAAAACAAAATAAAATAATCCAATTAGTTATTAAGCTGCCTTATATACCTCATTACAATCGTACCTGATCTTTTTTTTCTTGTCCATTTCGAGTTTTCTTCGCAAAGAAACCTTTTTTCATGCGGACATCTGTTACTTTATTTATTTTTTTCTCTACATATTGAATCCAAATATATTGCTTAAATTAGGAGTCTCCCCCTTAAAGATGCGACTGAATTAGTTTGGGGTATATTCTTTTCAAATTTACGTAAGTTATGAAAATCTATAAAAGTGTCCATTTGAATACAAAAAAATTCGACTTTTTTTTTCGACGTTCACATTGCAGCTAAGGGGAAGGGATTCCAAGCTATGTTTACGAATTATTTTTTTCAAATTGGATCAATATCTTTTAATGCAACTCATTCCTTTCCCTTATTTAAGAATTAAAATACATTATGAAAAATATGTATTGTTTATATATTTGTAAATATTTATGTTTTCATTTTGCAATTGTGGAGGGTTAAATTCCATTCATAGGTTTTGTGCTCAATAATTAGAATGAATTTAACTCCTTAGGTTAAGGTGATAAAACCTCAAAATTCAAGCCCATAAAATCTGAGATGATCAAGGAAAATTTAGTATGATGAGTTTAGAGTAAGATCCATTGAATTAAGACCCATTGGATGAAGACCCATTGGATTAATTCGTTGAATCTAGTCTTTTTTAGTTTGGTTTATATTAGGGAAATAGGTCTCCTATTGAGCCAAAACCCATTAAAGAAGATCCAATTAAAGTCCATAAAAGAAGAGATCAATTTTAACCGATGATCACTATCGCAATCCAACGAATGAGATCAATAATTAACTTCTATAAATACCTACCTTCCCTCAATTGAAAGGAAAAAAAAAAAAAAAATCTCACTGATGTTGTTACTTTGCTAGACTTCTTACTTAAATGAATAACCCGATTTCTTCAAAAACACACATAAAGTTCATCCCAAATAGTGGAGTTTGCTGTTATTCAGTTTTTCCACCTATTACGACTGTCTACTCTTCTTTCCTTTTTCAGTTTTCACTTGATCATTCCATGAGTACTAGTTAAGTTAAGTAATTTCTTTTTATTACGTGTAGAATGTTTGTCATGCTATATATATATGACCTTCGCAATCGAACTCCTACACTCACACAATGCTATGTCGCATTTAAATCTTATAGGTAATCCACAGTACATCATGTGAATTTTGAGTTTTCACAGTATAAATTGTTTTTTTAGAGTCAAAGTAGGCCTTGATAGTCTTCTTCTTTTCTATAGTAAAAGAAAAATTATAATACATGAAACGATTTATTATAGGATATCATTATTTAGATTCAGTTGAAATTCTTTTAATATAATGGTATGAATACCAATTCTTAGTGATATGGATTAACTTTGATTCTCACTCTCCTTATGCTTATAATATATATAGTAGTTAGAAAAAATATTATTTTAATTTATAAAAAAGAATGAATAATAATTAATGGGAAAACCTATGGATTAATTCCGCATAGGTCACGATTACTAGCACCACCAATATGATAAAAAAAAAAAAAAGCATGCTATACTTGCTTACTACATGAAAATAGGACATTGTACAATATTATTCATTCCTCGAGGCTTAGGGTTACAAATATAGGATATGTTATTGTCTGAAAATAGACTCAAGAAGGTACTAAGAGGAACCATAAGGTCAAGCTTTCTATATTTAAGGTTCTCGATTTTATAATCACGGAGTCAATATTTTCCGGATGTACTCCTTGTAAGTAGCTAATGTGGGATTTAAGTCTCCACAAACATGTTCATTTTTTATAGTACTAACGAAAAATCCATTGGTACTAGATATTACAAAAAAATTGATTAGTATGAATATACTGCGAAAAGGTATACAATGCTATATAAAACTGTATCGATAAACTTATTTTTAAATCACTAGTAACGTGACTTGTATTAATAATCCCCCCCGGTTTTCCTTATACCTATGATTATTGGTTTACCTAACCAATAATTGAAGATCTCAGTCTACTTTTATGGTTTCTGGACTCTGCTTCTCCATCGATAATTTATAATTGCACACTAACATGTGTGCCCTCTATGGGCTTCATGTAGGAGATTGGGCCATCTCTTGGCCTTGTCTGTTTTCTTTAAATCCTTTTTGTTTGTTTGTTTTTTTTTTCCTCAAGTAGTGTTACAACAATTATGAGGGGGGATTGAAACTGATTCATAATGTTAGAGATCGGTATTCATACTACTTGACTATAAAGACCTTAACCTTGTTAAACCATTCATTCTTTGAATTATTTTAGATTTGTAGAAACACCTTAAATTAATTAATTAAATCTAACTCTTAAATTGATAGTACTTCCATTTATAGATGAACCATAGTTCAAAATTTCATAATCAATTCCAAATGGTTGATTTTTTAGAAATCTTGACCTTTAGCCATTCTTCCATCTCTCATGCTATTGTATGCTAGCCTCTGAGTTTTCATTACAGCGACGATGCCAGACTTGTCATAACTCATGACTATTAATCCCCCAATACTATGAAAGAATTATCGTATTAGTCAAGAACAAATCAGAAAGCGCCCATGTCTGACTTCTCTCACTATCATGGTATTTGATTGGCGTGTCTCCCTAAACTAATCTAGGTTTACACCTCCAATATAAGAGCTTTATACATATAATATACCAGCAAAGTAACAAGTAAACATGACTAGAGAATAATAACTTTCCATCAATGCTAAAATAAACGTATTTGGAATGTCAAAATAACGAGAATAATGTAGAGTACTACTACTAGCAATAACTTATATTAATCTATGATTAAAAAAAAAAAAGTGAAAACAAAGCTTAAAATCATTAACAAGCACCAAATAGAGTTGTAGCTGTAGCTCCAACTTCCAAGTTAGACTCAACCTAAAAAAGCCAGAGGTTAGCTGATTGGTTATGTGTATAACTTAAGAGACATTATGTGTCCCAATGTGTATAGTTCGCATGACTTCAATCGAACAAAAATACATGTCGTCTGTCGAGAGGTGTGAATCACTAAGATATTTCTCTTGATTTTTGTACCAAATTTAACGAGTAAAAGCTAGTAATTGGGAAGAAACGTGCATGAAAACGCGGTTGGTTTTTACATCATCAAATACCCCCAATCAATCTCATCTATAATTGTTGGTCACAAATTTGATCATTTTGCTTGGATTACAAAAGCAATTTAGATTCAGTTGAATCTTGCTATGACAATACGCTTTTCTGAGACATTTAGTGTTTGACTAAGCAACCTTAGAATATACGATGTCCAGTTAACAAAGGCACGAACTCCATCTTTTCTCGTAATGGCTCCTCTTGAGAGCTTTAAGTGAGAACCACAAATCGACTTAATAACAACTAATGGAGGAGCTGTACTTACCAATATCAAAATATGACAACCTATACATAGAGGTGTATGGCGATCTCACGTGTAATGTCTAATTTAGGGTAGGAATTAATGATGTCTAAATATCATATTTATGCAAAGGAAATGGAAAGTTAATTTATGGATCATATTAATATAAAAGGGGCTTATATAGGAGAGCATGAGTCTGTGTTTGGTGTGAACCATGATCAAGAATAAACAAAACCGATTGCTGAATGGGTCTAAGTTTATCGAAAGCTTGAAAAGGAAGTGATAAGAAATATGCGAAACGACAAATGCGAATGAAAAAAAGTAAGTAAAAACCCACGAATAGCTCCAATGGATATGATGCACCAATGGAACTTTTGAGAACTCACGATATAACTCGATATGATGCATGAGATGGTTCGGTAAGGTTACTTGCTATCTAATTTTATTTAAGGGTTAGGATAAAAGTAAAATAAATGTAAACAAGTAGTGTTTACAAGAGAAAAATGTTAAGTATATTAATGTTCAATTTGATGATTATAGCTATAAACATAAAGAGTATTTATACCCGAGAATTTTGGGCAGCATGCTTAAAGAGGAAAAAACAAAAAGGGTATTACCTTAAAGAAGTAATGGATAAGAATAAATATTTAAGAAAAGTAATGATTAGTGTGGTAGATTCTACACGTGTCCTATACATGTAACAGCAATACATTGGTGAGGTTGTTGGAGGATACGGACAAAAGTGTACAATCAGGTTACTTGTCCGAGTAGGAGTAGCTAAGGATCGGTCTGATCTTTCTCTTGACTTCTCGGCAAAGGAGATGCCGAGTCATTAGTCTGCTTAGGTACGAGTGAGTAATTGTGAAGGTTTTGGTTGTTTTCTTGCTAATCTGCAACTCGGCATACTTTAAAGAGATGAGCAATTATTCAGCTCAACATATAGAGTGACTCGACAAAGAAGTATTTGACTTCAGTAGGAGTTAGTTAAAGCAGAAGAATCTACCTTACAAGGCCTTCCAGTCCTTGAGCTTGGTTACGTGTCAAAGGATTAGTAGCCCAATTCCTATCATTCTCTTCGAGTTGATTTGGACTTGGGATCAAATCTGAATGGTCTTCGATCAGCTCTTCGTCGAGGTGATACGGACTGAAGCGGTAATGTTGAAGGTGTCAGAAACCTCATATTCCTCGAGCAGCTCCAATCTGTAGGTATTATCATTGATCTTTTGAATGATTCTGAAAGGTCCTTCAACCCTTGAGGATAGTTTGCCCCTCCTCTTACTCGAAGACCTTTCTTTGCTTAGGTGTAGCTACATTAAGTCTCCAAGATGAAAATGCTTGGCCATCCCATCCTCGTTCTTTTCTCGCATACATCAAGTAGCTTGGTCGATGTACCAAGTGACTTTATTGTAGATGTACTGAAGGGATTGTTCTCTAGCTCTTGCATCAAGGTCCTCTTACACGGGTATAGGTACGGGGATGTGATTGATGAGCAACTCAGGATTAAAATCATGGACTACTTCAAAGGGAGTCTGCTTAGTGGTGTCGTGCATTGTTCGATTGTATGCGAATTTGACTACTGGCAAGCAGATGTCCCAGTTAGCTAAGTTTTTGCTTACTGCAGTTTGGAGTAGTAATCCCAATGTACGATTAACCACTTATGTTTTGCCGTTAGTTTAGGGTTGACAGGAAGTACTAAATAGTGGTTTAGTCTCCATTCGATGCCATAAAGCTCTCTAAAAATGGCTCAAGAATTTCGGGTCTTTATCGAAAACTACATTCCTCAGCATGTTGTGTAACCATATAATCTCTTGCAAGAAAAGAGAAGCAATAGCCGAAGCGTCGTTAGTCTTAGAATAGGCTACGAAGTGTGCCATTTTGCTAAACTTATCTATGACAACCATTACAGAATCTTTGCCTTAAGTAGTTCATGATAGTGCAAGAACAAAGTTCATGCTCAATTTAGTCCACGACTTCGTTGGAATAGGCAAAGACATTGCTTTTCCTTATTCGGCTCGGTACTTATCCCTCTTACATATGGTACAGCTCTCAACAACTCGATGTACATCTCGTCTCATTCTCGGCTAAAAGAATCAATCACTCAGTAATTCATATGTTCTTTTCTCCCCAAAATGTCTGAACAATCTTCCATTGTGGGCTTCCCTGATTAATAATTCCCACAATAAACAATTGGCATGCATAATTTCCCCCCTGGAAACAAGTAGCCATCTTCCATATGGTACTTGTCCACTGTTCTTCCATTGACACATCACATAACTATGGGTCCAAAGTGTAGATCCTTAGAATATTGTTCTTTGATACTCATAAACTCAAATGATCTGGTTTGCAATTTATTCAAAAGTGCATGTCTTCTTGAAAGAGCATCTACAACTACATTGCTCTTCTCTTGTTTGTATTTTATTACAAAATTGAATCTTTTAAAGAATTCAACCCATCTCGCCCGTCACTTTGACAACTTGGTTTGACTTCAAAGGTACCTTAAGGACTCGTAGTCAGTATTGATGATAAATTCTCTCGGCAATAGATAATGCTACCATACTTATAGTGCTCAAATCAGCGCCAAGAGTTCTTTGTCATACACAGAGTGATTTAGTTTAAGTCCTCTAAGCTTCTTACTACAATGGGTAATTGGTTGACCTTCTTGCATTAGAACAACGCCTATTCCAATACCTGACATGTCATATTCCAACTTAAATATTTTCTCAAAGTTAGGCAAAACAAGTACAGGGGCGGAGGTCAACCTTTTCTTTATCTTTGCAAAACTCCTCTCCTCCTTTTCTCTCCATCGGAAGTCAATATTCTTCTTTGTCAGCTTAGTAAGTGGTGCGTTGAGGGTGTTGAAATTTCTGATGAATCTTTTGTAGAATGAAGCTAGTCCATGGAAAATTTTTATGTCGGCATAAGTAGTAGGAGTTGACCAATCGGCAATTGCTTAAATCTTCTCGTCATCCACTCGTAAGCCTCTTCTACTTATTATGTAGCCCAAAAATACCACTTCCTCTTAGCAAAAGCAACACTTCTTGAGATTGCTGAATAATCTCTCAATACGGAGGACGTCCAGTACAGCTCGGAGATGTTCATAATAACTCTGCATGTCGGTACTATAGACTAGGATGTTATCAAAGTATACCATGGCACACTTCCCTATTAGATGTCTTAGTACATAGTTCATCAGTCTCATGAAAGTACTCATGGCATTGGAGAAGCCGAAGGGCATGACCATCCATTCGTAAAGTCCATATCGAGTTTTAAATGCTATTTTCCACTCATTTCCTAGCCTTATGCGGATATGACGGTAGTCGGACTTTAGATCAACCTTGCTGAAGACCTTAGCTCCACTCAGCTTGTCCAACTTGTCTTCCAACCTTGGAATAAGATACTTGTACTTGATCGTGATCTTGTTTACGGCTCGGTTGTTTATATACATCCACTAGGTTCTATCTTTTTTTGGTACTAGAAGCGTCGGCACAGCACAAGGGTCGAGAATTTCCCTAACATACCCTCTCTCTAATAACTCATTGACTTAATGTTAGAGCTTGGATGCCTATTTGAGACTCATCCAATAGGCAGGCTTATTTAGTAGTGCAACACCGAGTATTAAGTTAATACAGTTTTCTGTGCCTCAAATCGAGGGTAACCCCTTGGGTAATTGTTTTAGGAACAGGTTGACATATTTGTCCAGCAACTCTTTTATTTTCTAGGGCTATTTGCCTCGCTCCTTCATCTCTAATAGGTGCCTGACTAACATGAGAGTCGGTTTTTCAACGTTGATGGCCTCTTGGAGCTCGGCTCTACTCATCATCAGAGTTTTCTTTGATTCATGAGTAAGTTTTGTTTGCAATTTATTAACTTCTCTTGACGGCATCGGGTTCAATGTAATCTTTCGGCCATCCTTTTTGAATGCATATGTATTCTTGTATCCGTTATGAATAACTCTTCTATCGAATAACCATAGTCGGCTAAGTAACATGTGTGAGGCATACATGGGCAGCACATCGCAGAGAATCTCGTTGGAGTAGTTTCTAATTGTGATTGGTAGTAGTACTTGACGGGTGACATGTAGTGCTCCCTTATCACTCAGCCAGTGTAACTTGTATGGCTTTTAGTGTACAATGGTTAGTAACTTTAACTGTGTGACCATTTCGGCTGATGTCACATTAATGCAACTTCCACTATTTACAATTAATGCTCGCACCTGGTCATTCATCTTATAGGTAGTATGAAACAAATTTTCCCTCTTCTCCTCCTTTTGTGAGGGTTCTAAGTTCATAGAACATTGGATAACCAAGACCAATTGATCCAAGTCTTCAACAAACACATCCTCTTCAATAAGTTCTTTCTCGACCGTTTCTTTCTTGGCGGTGCCCTCATCCTCTTTAGTTTCCTCATTAGTACCTTCTACCTTTAGCTTCAGGACGTCTCCTTTGATTACCATCGTTTTTCGGTTCGGGCATTGAGCAGTCATATGTCCAAACCTTTGGCACTTGAAACACTTGATCTGGCTCGTCTTCCTACTAGATCCTTACCTTTTCTCATAAGTTCAGGTCGGTACATTACTATTAGGTCGGCCTTTCTGCTCGGTTCGAACATCCATCTTTCTGGTCGGCTCGATATATGACTGAGCTCAGTGATTTCCCTTTCCGGGTTGGCTAGTTGGCATTTTGGTTGGTACTTGACTTCTTCTTTACCTTTCAACTCGTTGGGCTATTCTAATGGCTTCAACCATTGCGATAAACTGTTAGAGTTCCACAATGTCTCAAATGTCTCTTCGCAACCAAGTAAAGAATCTAGAGATTGTTTGTGCTTGTGGTTCCTCCACTTAACATCAGATCATGAGCATCTGGAATTCCTGAACATACTCGTCAACTGTTCAACCTTCTTGTCTTAACTCTTGGAGCCAAGTGAAGGTATTTTGCAGGTAAGTATCTAGTACAAATTTGTTTCTGAGTATTCTTTTCATTTCAAGCCAAGTATTAATCTTTTGGTAGCCTTCTTACCTCTTCATAGCCTAGAAAATTTTCCACCACATGGCGGTATATCCAAAGAACTTAACAGCAGCAGTTCTTACTTTATCGTAATCCTTGTACTGATAATAGTAAAAAACACATTCCACTTTCTCTTTGTATTCTAAATATTCATCAGCATTCCCGAATCCATTGAAGCTTGGAATCCGAAACTTCACATGATCAGATGCTCTAGGGACTTAAGCTTGCTCTTCTTCAAAATTCTTTTCCTCTTCCTCTTCCTCATCTTCTTTATCTAGTTCCCTTAGGTTTGTTCTTCATCTTACTCGTTTGCCTACTGCTTCACCTCGAACTAGTCGAGTTGGGTTTTAACCTCTAATAAGTTAAGCAACTTGTGGAGTGTTTTGCATGGCTTCAGTCGGTTAGTAAGCTAATGCATAAACGGCGCGGGTTAAATTCACCAAGATGTTAGCTATTTCATCAAGTCTCTCGTCAGTACTCCTTAGGGTTCCCTAAGACTATCGGCCATGATGGAGAACTCTACTATTATCATCTCCAACACCAACGTTTACACTTAGATTCGACATTTATCTAAAGCAGAAACTAAACAGCCAGCAAATACAACGACTAAGATGAAGACGGTAACTTACTCTGTTTCACACATGTAAAACAAGGTATAAATAAAATAAATTGTAACTTAAACAAAACCTCTACTTTGATACCAAGATAGTGCGAACCATGACTAAGAATAAATAAGATCGGTTATTGAATGGGTCCAAGCTTACTGAAAGCTTGAAAAGGAAGTGATGGGTAATATGCGAAACGACAAATGCGAATTCAAAAAAGTAATAAAAAACCCACAAACAGCTCCAACGGATATGATGCACCAATAAAACTTCTGATGACTCATGACACAACTTGATATGACATATAAGATGGTTCGGTAAGGCCACTCACCATCTGGCCTTGCTTAAGGGTTAGGATAAGATTGAAATGAATGTAAACAAGTAGTCTTTACAAGAGAAAAATGTCAAGTGTATTAATGTTCGATCTAATGATTATAGCTACAAATATAAGAGATATTTATACTTGAGAATTTAGGGCAACATGCCTAAAAAGGAAAAGACAAAAAATGTATCACTCTAAAGAAGTAATATATAAGAATACAAAAGAGTAAGAATGAATATTCAAGAAAAGTAATGATTAGTATGGTAGATTCTACACATGGTCCTGTACATGTAACAGCAATACATTGGTGAGACCGTTAGAGGATGTGGACAAACGCGTATGGTCAGGTTACTTGTCTGAGCAAGAGTAGCTCAGGATTAGTTCGGTCTCTCTTTCGACTTCCCAGCAAGGGAGATGCTAAGTCATTGGTCCACTCAGGCGTAAGTGAGTAATCGTAAAAGGTTTGGCTGTTTTCTTAGTAATCTACAACTTGGTACACTTCAAAGAGATGACCAATCATTCAACTCAACATATAGAGTAACTCGGCAAAAAAGTACTTAGCTTTGGTAAGAGTCGGCTAGAGTAAAAGAATCTAGCTTATAAGGCCTTCTAATCTTCTGGCTTGGTTGCGGGTCAAAGGCCTAGTAGCTTGATTCCTATCAATGTTCTTCTTACATTGTTGACTTTAGAGAAAGATGGGAGCAAGAGGATATGTATGGACAATAAGGATATAAATAGAACTATGGTAGGTTATAAGTTCTTAATTCCAAGGTGAAGTGATATGGTGGACAAATTGCATGCTACCATTAGATTTGGATCGGACTGGGTAATGAATGGAAAATGACGTTTAAGACAAAGGTAGTGTTATAAAAGTGGTTGGTACTAATGTTTAGGCTTTCTAATGCTCCCAACACCTTCATAAGATTGATAAATTAAGTACTAAAACCTTTCGTTGGTAAATTTGTGCAAGCGTATTTTAATGACATCTTAGTCTATAGTCTTACTACGAAAGAGCACTTGATACATAAGACAAGTGTTGATAGCCTTATATGAGAATAAATTGTATATTGACTTTAAGGAGTGCAATTTCTTGATAAGTGAGCTCCTATTCTTAAGGCATGTTACATCTATCAATGGCATATGGGTTGATGAGTTTAAGAATAAGCAACAAATGTTTTTAAGCTGCATCGCTTTCATAGGTTGGCTACCTTCAATTGATATCTCATAAAAAATTTCAACACTATAGCTTAACCAATGACAAAGTGTTTGAAGAAAGGGAAGTTTCATTAGAAAGAAGAGGTAGCCACCAACTTTGCAATTCTAAAGAAGAAGCTACATATTGCTCTACTTTTGGCATTGCTAGATTTTGATAAGTTATGCGAAGTTGATTGTGATACTAATAGGATTGGAATCAGGGTTGTTTTATCATAAGAGAAGCAACTAGTCGCATTTTTCAATGAGAAGCTCAATCAGGCACTGAGAAAATGGAGCACTTATGATAAGGATCTTTATTGATGGTGTAAACTCTTAAGACATAGGAACGTTATTTAGTTGCCAATAATATTGACCTCAATTGCAAAGGGATGTATAAAGGTTTGCTTAGGGATGCATTGTATGCTAGAATTTGTTCAAAGATGCGATGATAGGGATTATGGACCAATCACATGCTCCCGAGCTCGAGGACTTGCTCATATGATTCACCAAGCTATTTGAAGAGAGTTGAACTTACAAGAGTAGTGCATTCCCCAGTTTGACCTATCGAGTTACTTTACTCTCCACATCATATAAGAAGCTGCTAAGGTGAGTAACCTAAGTGTCGAGCCGACCTCTCCACAATACAACTATCTAAGGCCAAGTATCAAATCAGTATACTGCCAACCGTGGTTTTCAAAATCGCGATTTTACTATTAATTTCAATATATAGAATCGTATAAAATTGTACAAAATCGATAATTGTAAAATCGTATATGAAAGTTCATAATTTTATTAAAGGTCTGCACATAAATGATTTTACATTTATTTTAACTAAGAAAAATATTATAAAATCATAAACTCGTAGAATTGTATTTTTAACTTGCAATTTTAACAATTATGCCACCAACCTGATGCATGTCGAGGTCGAGTAGACACCTATCCAAAGTTGACTACTCGAAGCTAACCTGACAATAAGCCACCTTCTAAATCAACCCTTTCCCAGCCTCGAACACCCGAGCCGTTGAACTGTCAACCCTGACCCGATCTGTTCAGAACTAGCTCTACTCAGAGAGTTGGGAACACATAATGAATAACTGATACGTACCTTATTTTTCTTGACATTCGTATCGTCTTTTTTTGTCACCAGATATTGCTTTTACTTGTTTACAATATTACCTTTGTAAATTATTCATTTTCCTTTACTAGTAAGAATTCTTTTTGCAATTTACACTAACCTAAGACTTACCTTAATTGAGTCATATAAATACTTGTGTATCATAATAGTAGCAACAAAAAGAAAAAATACAATTAACATTCAAACATTTTTCTTCTTATGTGAGCTAAGTATATCTTATTTACTCTCGGCTACTCTTATTTAGTTCATTCAGCGTGGACTAATAGCAAGTGACTTCCGACCACATTTGTGCATCATATCAAGTGCGACTTAAGCTTATGTGAGGCATTGATGCCTTATATCCATCGTCGATGCATAAGGACCCCTGTTCAACTTTCGACTCTCATTTATCTTTCGGATCGTCTTGAGGTTCGAACCTATCCCCTTTTTGATTCACACAATACCGGACATCGTGTGTTCATCCACGGTCGTACCTTTATCATGTATTGTATGTTAGAAAGCAAAGGGACGATCTAAGAACATTAAGTTGTATGCCTTTACCTATGTTAGAAATTATTTGGGAGTGCCTGTCTAGGGATTTTGTATTGGGATTGCCTTAGACTTCGAGAGGAGTAGATTTAATTTTCTTTATAGTTGATAGATTTTTTAAAATGGCTTACTTCATTCCTTGTAGGAAGACATTTGATGTGGCTGGTGTTGCCAAATTATTCTTTAAGGAAGTTGTTCACCTATATAGAGTTCCCAAAACGATCACCTCAAATCATAATAATAAGTTTGTTAGTTACTTTTGGCATACACTGTAGAAACTATTTAATTTTTCATTGAATTTTAGCAGCATGGTATACCTAAAAATTGATGGACAAACTAAAGCTATCAATAGAACAAATGATAATTTGATCCATAAAATTTGTGGAAATAAACCAATTTTCCCCTGTCATAAGCAGAATTTATATACAATAGTGCAGTTCATAGTGTTACTGAAGGTTTGCATTTTCAATTGTATACAAAGGTGCCTCAGCATATTCTAGATTTGATCAAACTACAAAGAGTGAAAGAACAAATATTCCAACTAAGAATTTGGTAGAGTAAGTGGTTGAAGTACATAAAGAGGTTAAGTAGAAGCTGGAAGCAACTACCTAGAAATATAAGTTGGCTGTGGACAAGTGTATACGACAAGAAACTCACAAGTAGGTGATCTAGTTACAATATACCTATGGAGAGGTTTTTAGTTGGAACTTATAGTAAGGTGTAGCCTATGAAATATGTTCTATATGCAATTCTTAAGAAGATTAGTGATAATGCATATTTAGTTGATCTTCTAAATAGTACAAGTATTTTTGAAACATTCAATGTGACAGACTTATCACTCTTCTATGATTTTATAGTTTTTTGTATTTGAATTCGATATCGAGTTTTTTCTAAGTGGAAGAGATTGGTGCGAATGAGATGACATTTGATTTATCAATCTTTTGGACAGTAAGAAATTCAAATGAACATGATTCTTTTTGTCTTGTGGATGGACAACTTTGATAGGTCATAACTTTTTGTATACGAGAGGTTATGGAGCCCATGATACATTAGAAAAGACCAAATTAAATCTATTATAGAGTAGTCTAAAAGGCTTTACATTTAAGCAATTTTTTTTATTTTCAATGTCAAATTTGTATGTTTTCTTAGTGATGGAGCTATGAAAGATTTTTTTGCCCTTTTAAGAAAGTTAATTTTCAATTTCCTTCTCTCAATAGGTTCATTCCCTCTGTCGGTGCGTATAACCAAGCGTCTAACTACAAGTTAACTCGATAATAAATGTCAAACTCTTAGAACTTTATCGTAGCTTAGTGCTAGCGATGAAGCACCTGGATAGCAAATATAACTTTCTTGATTAAACTCCTGTTAAAGTCCCGTTGTTTCGGTACCATCCATACATACCAACAAAAGCAACCTTATAGAATAGAGGATAAAAACTCAGGGTTCTGACTAGTTCATTAGTGAGTATCAAAGGAAATTTATCAAATTTATATCCATAAGATATTACATTTTTAAAACATGTGATCCCATGTTTTACAAGTAAAACAAGTGTGTTCAAAGATTCATTTTAATGGGGCCCTTATAACATCGGTTAACAATATACATTTGCATTTACGGGACATTCAATGGCTCTTTTTTTTTTTAATTTAAGTGGCATTTAATTGTATTGTGCCCATTACTTTTCACATATCCAACAAATCAAATGCTTCCTAAATGTAATTATGATAGTGGCTTAAATGCTGTTAACAAAACTATGTGCGAGTGTCATGGGGTTTTCATCGAGACCATTCTTCCCTTTTATATTTGTATATAGAGGTCCACATATATAAAGCCCATTGGTCAATTTCTTCTGAAGTATCTACTTACATTAAACTTTAATAGACCGAGTAATTTAGAGTTGGGTAAGTAAGATTGTATCATCTATTATGTTAAAAGGAGAACTCTTTATTAACTACATACAACTAATAATTTGGTATCTTATAGTTTTAATCATTAAAAATATTCATATAGTAGTTACTAAAAGAATTCAAATTTATTCTACGAACTTTTCAATTACTTCCAATTACTTATAAATCGTTTCAATTATACAGTTACTATTTTCTATCGCACTTCTTTTCACAGTCGTTATTATTTTATTTATCTATTTTTTTGCTTAAATTTATCCATTATTTTAATTACTCAATATTGTTATTATTTAAAAAATTCATTACACTTTTTATTTGACCAATATTTGTTACTACCGTAAAGACCTTTTTTTTTTTTAAGTTTATTATTATTTTTATTTTACTAATATATATTATTGACATTTTTTTTTGTATTATAGAGTCCAAACATTTTTTTTTATATTTTTTGCACACCATAATGCAAGTATATCATATGTTAATAGCTGTTAAACCGAAATATTTTAGACTGTGGGAAGAGATAGATTTTTACACGAGTAATTCCTACTCGGACTTAATAATCGATAAATCTTGCCTCCTCCCGTCTCTGCACACATTGTATAAAACATAAGCACAAAAGATCCATTCTAATATTAACAGAGTGTCAAAACCAAGGTTTAACGATGGTACTTATATATTTTATAAAAAATTTTATTAAAAGAAAAAAAAGAAGAAGAAGAGAGAACTGAGATTGACAGTGGTCAACAATGAGTTAACAAAGGGTTGCTCATTTTTGCTGACCTCCCCATACAACTAACGACAATCAACAATCCCATAGTCAATAGATTACCCATCACTAATACTGCGTTTGGATTGACGGAACTCAATAGAAAATCAAGAAAAAGCTAAAGAAACCAATAGAAATGAAAGGAAATCATGTATTTGGTTGGGAAGGCAATGGGATGAATTGGATGAAAATTTGTGGAATTGTTTCCATTTCAAAGACCCTTTTTTTTCCTCCAGATTTGAAGTGAAATTAAAGGAAATTAATGAAAAGATGGTGTAATTAAAAAAATATCCTTACAATGAGAGGAAAATAAAAAAAAAGAAGGAAACCTATTCAAGGTAATTCATTCTTATTATTCGTTTGTTTTTTTTTTTCTTTTCATTTCCTTGCATTAAGCAAATATGTGAAAGGGAAATATTTCAACCAATTTCTTTTTACTTTCACTCTTTATATCTAAACAGAATTAAAATTTGCATTGCCTATGTTTTCCTTTCTCTTCCTTTCCTTTCCATGTACTTCTTTCCATTTCCATTCCCTGAAAAGTTGCCAAACACAAATGTTCATTAGCTTCGATCATACAAAACCTACACTGATCCGACTAAATCAAGCTACATTCCTATCAAACCTAGCTTGATCTAGCCAAACTTGCTCATATTTGATCAAGACCAAATCCATTATGATCTCAAATTATACTTCTTTGATTAATCCAGCTACAAACACACTAAATAGAAGAAAGGAGAAATAAAGGATTAAAATCTTCCCAAATAGATGAGTAAGTTAAATATTTTCATAATTATAAGAAGTTTTTAAGTTTTTTTTTTTTTTTTATAGCTATGTACTGTTCTTTGGTCAACGTAGTGACCTGCATTTATTTAATTGACTTTATCCTATATAGTTGAAAAACTTATCAAAAGAGAATGTATATATTGATGAAACTGATCATGATGCACAACATGAAGGGGTATCAAAAGTAATTTTTGTTTCTGCTTTTCTAATTTTCATTATGTTGGCTTTCAATTTCTACTTGCATTTGTTAACTACAATGTTGTGGGATCCAACTTGGATAGTTGATTCGAATATGTGAAAAGATTAAAAGTTGAAGGAATAAACTAAATTGGATCTAAGGTTAAATCGCAGTTAGATTGGACTTGTTCTATCAAAGAGTCGGATTGAATTAGGCAGAATAGTAAGGTCAATTTAAGTTTGATAATGCTGGCTAATTATTTATTTTGCTAAATGATGCTGAAAAATTATGTATAAGTCCTACGAAAAATAATTAAGTACCATTATGGTTACTATATACGTGGGAAGCCACTACCATTGCCTCCTTATACTACCTACTGATTAAAGTTGACAGTAGTCATAGTGTTTTAAGGCTATTAAAATATTATGCCATGATTATTAATTATTTATAACAACTGCTGGGAAAAGTGTTCGAAAAATGCTTTGCGTAAAACACGTACATCCTTGATTTGGATATTGTTGAAGATGGGGTAATTGCAATTTTTTTTTTTTCGAATGTGGAATTGGACAAAGTTAAAATGCATATAATTTTTTTTTCTTTAGATTTTCCATTGGAGTCTCAAAACTTTCAATTTTAACTATCAAGTTTTAAAACTTTCTTTAAAACATATACTTAAATCCTAAACATATTATCTGATCCTAATATGATATATTTTAATACTTTTTTCATCACATCACATTACAACAACTCTTTCTAAATTAATATTTATCAAAATATTTGATTATTTTGAAAGTTAAAAAGGAAAGCATGAAAAAAAAGCCCCTCTAGAAGGCCTCTAATGGATGTTAGAAGGGTAATATTTCTATTTACTACCTTCATGTGTAGAAATGCATAGATGAGAGGATCCAATTGCATTGATCACATGCATGTCTTGCGAGTCTCGCCTTATACGTAGCTTTGGAGGAGCAAGGTAGCAATGACACATAAAGATGATTTGGAGAGAAGACGGCAAGGAAAAGTAGAAAGTCTTATGGAGTTTTAGATGCATATGTAGTGTAACAAGTGGAAGAGTTATAATGTATTAACCCCATTATTCTTTGAGAGAAGTAGTATGTTCCTCAATCTAATTGATTTTCAAGATGGCAGTCTGACAATGATACCATTCCTTTGAATCTCTCTGAATTGCACCAAATGAAGAAGAGTTTTGGGTGTTTATAAAGTTACGCTATCAACAACACACGTGTGATCTTGTTGCCGATTGACGATTGAGAGGACCTATGGATTCTTCCATGGGTTATAGTTCAAGCCTATAGAGAACCTTTATAAGTACATTAGCTTTGTTGAGAAGTGTTGCAAGCATGCAGATTGCTCCAATGATCCCTATTTCAAACTCATTATGCCAAAACTCTCACAGATTGCTCCAACGATCCCTCACAGATTGCTCCAACGATCCCTATTTCAAACTCATTATGCCAAAACTCTCAAAGTCATCTTAAGTTCATGAACTTAAATCCTTGAACCTTGTCATTTTGCTCAAAAAGTCAAGCCCAAATTATTAGTGGACTTAAGGCCTTGTAAAGCACCTTAACTCTCTGTAAAATGTAAAAACTTCCCTAAATAACTCTAATGCCACATTTGGTAGGTAGAAATGACTTGAAATAGAATGACCGATCCAATCCTATGTTTGGAAATATCAACGAAATCATTGATTCCATTCTATTATTATATTTGGTGGTATCATATTTGGAATGGAATAGAATGAGTATATGGTAATATATGACAAGAATGCCCTCAATTCGTAGATATGTGTAAAAATTTTGTTTTGTAGATATATCTATCCACATAACATTGTACATATATTGTAATATAACAAAAAAAAAATGTTTTAAAAAATAAGGGTATTTTGGAGATTTCTAAGAATTACTAAAACCCTACTTACCAATTTGTCTCCTTCATTCTAAAACCCTAAAAGTTGCCAAATAAAGCATAATCCTCCTTCTTTATGGAGAAAATTGTGGCTCTCCTCTAAACCTAACCAAAAGTGCCAAGCAAGTGTTGATCAAGCTTCTCACCAAATGTTTCAAGTAGAGATTATTGATTATCATCAAGTGACAGCTCATCTAAGTGAATAAGGTAAGTTAAATGGAGGATTTAGTAAGTTAGGTTTGATTCTCATATGAAGAATTTCTTTGAAGGAGATAAACTTAAGTTTATATTGAGGGTTTAATGTGAAATTGAATTTTTTATAAATTAAAGGTAGTTTTTAGCTTCATTTTTGTAAGCCCATCAACCAGGCGTTTGGGATTTAATATACAAAATTTAGGATAATTGGGTTAGTTGTCCAATTGAGCTCAAATTTTACAATGAAAATAGAAATATTAGTAAAAATGATCCTGTAAGTTTAGATTTAGAAAAATAAATAATAAAATAATTAAAAATTATAATATTAAATTATATATATTACTTACTATTTATTGAAAACGCGTAAAACAAATTCCTATAACAACGAATAATAGAGATAAATTATATGTACACTAAAAATCATAAAATAACTTAAATAATATTTATGAGTATTTATTTGTATCATATATGTATTTACGTGTAGGTAAAAATAGGTGAAATTACTTAAAATACTTGAAATATGCTAAAATAATACTAAATAATTAAGAAAAAATCAAAGAAAAATTAAGAAAATTATATAAAAAATGGAATTATCTATAAATGGAGTGTGGCATGTTGGGGATACAGATTTGAAATTAACCAATTAAATTTTCTTAACTAAAAAGTGAAAAAAAAGAAGAGATAAGGATACTTGACAACCTAAAAATCAAATGGAAACCCTAGACTTTTCTATAAAATCAGAAATCACCCACCGCAACTTAGTTTAATAAGTTAGGAATTAGCAAAATTAATGTGTAATTAGAGCTTATAAGGTGAACCTACGTTCGATGACAACTTAGGGGTAAATGGCTACCACTACTAAATGATGGAGGTAATGCCTAGTCTGGCTGACAATGGTAAGGTAGTCGAAGCTAGCAACACTAGTGAGTTCCAAATTTCATCTTAATTTTGTTTAATTTATTAAAAATGTTAAATTAATTTGTAAAATTATGATATTTAGTATTATGAGATATTTTTGTATGTAAATTTAAGCAAACAAAAAATCAATTTGATAAAATTAGATCTTGAGATATAGTGGTTTTACGAAATCACTAAATCTAAGTTAATTTTCGATTTTGAGTTAAATGACCTTAATGACATGGTTTTAACCTTAAAATTTTTGTATATGTTGCCTAGGATATATATAATAGTGCTATAAAGAGATTTTTCAAAAATTAGTTTTCTAAAATTTTACTTAATTTTTAAGCCTTAAAATCATGTGTAAAAGACAATTTCTAGGCTTAATTTAGTTATTTAATGTTAATTCGGTATAAATACCGATTTAGCATATAATTAGGTATCTTAAGATGTTATTTGCTTATATAGGATGATATTTGTGATGTTTGACGTGTTAGATGTATGTATTATGTAGTAAATGTGTAAATAAATAATAGATAAAAGGGTATATTTAAATTAATTTTGTGATTTAAGGTTAATTAGATATAAATTCTAATTTAGGGCATAATTAGATATCTTCATATGTTATTGGGTGAAAAAGAATGATATTTTTAGTATTAGAAATGTTAGATAAGTGATATAAATGTAGATTATGTAATAATACATAATATGTGTATATAGGAATTAAATGGGCAAGAGATGTTAGGTAAAAAATTGATAATATTATAACAATAATCATATGAAATAAATTTGAAATAGAATATAAATCTATTAATTTATATGAAAAATATAGAATATTCTTACATTAGGAGTTAATTCAATAGTTAAATTAGGAGTATAGTGTACTGTACTAATCAAAATACTGGTTAGGAGCTAAAATAGAGATTAGGGGAACCTAAGTATAATTAGATAAATTTCACATATTGGTTTGGAAAGAATTCCTAGAGTTATAAATAAAACAGTAACTAGAAGTTAAAATAGAACCTAATTTCGAAATTGATTTAGAAATTGAATTAGAAGTTGATTTAAAACTAGCTTAGTTATGGGTAATATTGAACTTAAACAAATGGATAGAATTATCATTTTAAACTAAAAAAAAAAACTAAGGATTTAAAGCTTATATGTATATATACACATATGTATAAGTGGTTACATTAAAATGTAGATTATTTTTGGATTTGAATTTGATTTAGAAGCAAAATNTCTAATATGGAATGAATATTTAGATAATTATATAAAAAATGTAGGTTATTTTCGCATCGAAAAAAAATTCGATAGTTAAATAAGAAATATAATGTATCGTACTAATTAAAATACTGTTTATAAGCTAAAATAGAGATTTATGATATCTAAGTATAGTGAGATAAATTTCACATATTGATACGGAAGGAGTTTATAGGGTTTACATATAAAAATCGTAATCCAAAGTTGAATTTGAAGCTAACTCAAAAACTAATTAGACACTATATTCATTAAAATTAAAGGTGGTTAAACCCTGTGAAATAGAAATAGGTTAGATGGCGCTGTTGAGATTTAAGTGTAAAATGAAACCAAGAACCAAATCAGGATATTGAATAAAGGATAGGTGTATAAAGTGAAAAGGAACAAGATTAGTGTATAATTTAGAAACTCTTGTACCTAAAATGTGGTGGGATAAGCTCAAAGGATGGATTAATGGCTAAGTTAAGGCTTGTGAATAAAACTATAATGACAAATTGAATTAAAACCTAATCTAAAATAAGAATCATTATAAGAGACTTATAATGATTCTTATAAACCTAAATAATTAAATATAATAAAACCCTAAACTAAAGAAAATATAAAGAGTTATAGAATAAAGCCTATATAAGATAGTTATATGAATATTAAAATGACCTCTGTATTATAGGGATTATTGGCAATGGCTTGCTGCGAGTTGCACCTTGAGTGAGTAAGCAAGAAGTCCAAGTAAGTTTGGGATCAGTACATGACTATATTTTGGAGTATTGTTTCATTGTAGTTGAAGGCTTAAGGTTATACTTGTTTATGCTTGTAGGTAATTTGATTGTGCGCATGCTCGTATATGCATGCTCCTAAATGTATTGTGTACTATTGGCTTGATGTATTGATTTGCAATTGTTTTGTATTGCATGATATTGATTGATTGCCTTAATTGGACTTAATTAAATATGTGACTTGTAATCCTAAATTGGACCTGCATAGTAACTAATTAAGGGAAACATTTAGGATTCTCTAGTCAAATATTGACTCATTTGAAAGGGATAGCGTAATTGGCCCCTTCTTCATCCTTAGTCGAATTAAATGATAGGAGAGGAGGTTGGGTAAGAGTGAAGCCAGTAGTTTGAAGGTAGTCACGAAAGGAGTGGTGTCTCCATTGCATAAGCCTAAGTTTGGTCATAAGCTATTGAAATATACATTAAAGTCTTCAACTTGGATTAGAGTAAGTGAAATTTGTTTAATCTCACAACAGACCGGATAATGTCGTGTGATGACATTTGCTTGTTGCATTGTATTAAAATAATTTATTGATAACCCTGTTTATGCTTGATATATAGTTTTAAGTCTCCGTCTCAACTTACTGAGCGGTTGGTTGCTCACATCCCTATAGATGTCATTTCAGGTATTAGCCAGAAAACAGCTTTATTATTACCTTAAAGCTAGCAACTACTAAATCCTGAGGAGTGAGGATATAAAACTAAGGATTTGTCACACTCTTAAAGTTTGTGTCTTAACTTAAAATTTTTTAATATCAATTTATGTATTTCTTAAGTAAAGTAAGATTAGGTTACTAATTCTTGTAAATATTTCTTGGGATCTTTAAATCTTAGTATGCATTTTTCATATTTTAGTAGGTAAATAACATATTTCATCTTCTAACTATTTACTTTAAAGTGAATTAGTTGTAGACATCTTGTGTAAATTAGGTTTAAGATAGTGGTTGTAAGGTTAGCTTCTATCTCAAAATTATTTGAATGTAGGAGTGTTACGACTTTGCTACTTCGAGGAGTGACAATTTTTGTTGGTCTCACCAAGTGTTTATGTTTTGCAAGTAAGTTCTTGGACTCTCACTCATAGTTTTGGGATTCTTGTAGAGGCTTCTGTCATTTGGAGTGAAAATACTGGAGTTCATAGTTGAGATTTAGTGTAGAAATCATTGGATTATTAAACCTTAGGATTCCCTTGGAAGTGCATAAGTTTCTAGATGAGGACTTGGAAATTTTGGTGTGAGGATGAGGTGATTTGTTCTATAATTCTGTAGAGTAAAAGCAAGGTGTCTGGACGCCTTGTAGTATACCGTTTAGATGTTAGGCCACTGTAAGTGGAAAAAGCGTAGCATTTAGATGCTACACTTTGAAACATCTAGATGCCATGCCCCGTTCAATGTTCCTTTGTTTTCCAAGTGACTTTTCTACCCTTTTTTGCCTAACCAACTCCTTATCTAGTCCTTTTGCTACTAAAAGTCTTGATCCCTATTTAGAGATTTGAGTTTAAAGGCACTTTTAAGTTGATTAAATGAAAAAGCAAGCAAGGAAAGATTGAAATAGCAATATAACTCATTGGAGTTTAAGGAGGATTAAGTTGAATAAATAGCTATAAACCTGAGTAATCATGTTAGAGACTAAATTAAGGATAAGATTAGCATTAATAATTGATTAATTTGACAAAGTAGCGTATTAGTGACTATTTAGATCAAGGTATGAAGGAATTAAGTGAAAACTATTATCTCTTAAGTTAGGTACTTAGATCCTTTTTGCTTCAGGTTGTCTTATTGATTTAATAAGTTTTTCAGTGACTTAGGTTTGTTACTTATATGTATGGTCGTGCTTGCTAGGGTATAAACAACCTAATCGAACTAAGTACTATTTGGCTTAAATGAATTGCTCCTTGCTTGTACTTGACCTGTTTGGGTTAAGGGGCTATAATGGTAGATCCCTAGGGGCAACTGTTGATCATATGTAGGGATTCCCTAATAGGCTTGCATATGGAATGATGCAGCTAGATCTAGTGTTTTTTGGTTTTCGGGTGTTGGTCATATGACCTTCATCATAGTATATGGTAGTAAATTTAAAAGACTTATATTACTATATCTACTTATGTATATAAAAGACTATAGTGTGGTGAGGTCATAAGTACCTCTTTGTTGTGAGATTGGCTAATAATTAAGATAACAATTGGTTGATTGTTTATTTCAGTGCATTTTGTGCATGTGATATGTATTGTTTGGCATCTTATGTACTTGTATACTACATATTGAGATTCATCTCATTCTTTTCCTTTTTTAGGCATAGCTAGTGAAGAATATATTATCTATGAAGAGCCCTTTGTTAAGGGGTTCAAAGATGAAGAGAGTATGGATTATCTTTACTTTTACGAAGACTAGTGATTTAATGAACTATGGGAGTTGGAATGGAGTTTTGTTTTGGGAGACATTGAAACTCTTGGAGACTTGGTCGTTTTGAGGACTCTTATTTGCTCTTTGTTGATTTATGTTATTTCCTAATGTGCATGTGGAGTAAAAAGACTCCCCTTTGAATGCTAGGTTGTGCACAAAGGTAGAAGCATGTAAGACTCCTCTAATATGCATGTTTTAACTTATGATATTTTTCGAATGATTACTCTTGTGGAGAAATAGTTATGAATTAAATCTTACAACCATTTCGTATTTTAGGTGATATAACATCTTATTAAATTCACGGTGTGTAGTGGGTTATAATGCTAATAGGGTTTCCAGTGCATTACAATTTAGGTGGTATCAAAGCTAAGCTTTGAAGGCCGTAAATATATAGAGATAGGTTGGGAATCAAAAGTGAAGTTGAGGCAGAAATTATGGAGGTTTGAGGGATTGCTTCAAAAAGTCCTAGGTGTTTGATTGTAGAGGCTCAAGGACGGTAATTGTTAATGCCTAGAATGATGATTACAAGAAATTCTAAGAAGTGATCTTGGAACTAAAGCTTGTGATCTTAGTGTTGTGATTGATATGCATGAGTTGCTACGATTATTGATTAAAGTATTTTTATAAGATGTTGCTCTAGTTATTCCTAGTTTACTTATTGTTTAGTAAAGTATTTTTCCTTGATCCTGTTCTTTAAGTTTGCTTCTTTACCCTTTTTATGTTGATATCCTTTCCTTATTTGTAGTATGCCTCTTCGATAGATTCCTAGTGTAGGTTCCACTTTAGGTAGAGGATAGGATGCCCCTGAGGATAGGCACCTAAAGGCAGGCTTATTAGAGGGACCTTAGAGGACCTAAGACCACCAAATAACTTTTAAAGATTATGAATAAGTTGGTTGGAGCGATAGTCAACAGTATGTTATTGCCATTCAAGAGAGGATCATTTACCTTGACAAGTTTGCTCAACAGGTGGAGAGTTTTGATCCTAAAGGTGAAGGCCCCTTAGTTGTAGATAGGTGGATTGGTAGTATTGAGAGATCTTTTAGTGCCTTCTACATACCTGATGAGAGGAAGGTTGAATATGCCATTGATTTACTAAGGGGAGCTATAGTCGCGTAGTAGGCCATTAAGCCTAGAAGAGAGCTTGGACTTGTTGATTAGTAGGGGTTCAAAAATTTGTTTTATGCCAAGTTTTTCCTAGTAAGTGTCAAAGATCGTATGCAGGGTGCATAGTTTACTTGCTAGCAGGGCAACTATACAATTAATGAGTTTGAAGCTGAGTTGAGCTGTTTGTTTAAGTTTTTGCCACCGGCTTTATAGGTTGATGATGGAGCTAAAGCCTAGAGACTTATGAGTGGTTTGGAGTTGGAGCTTTAGTGTGTGGTATATGCCTTCCAGTTGGAGACCTATGTTGCTAATGTTCAAAAGGCCCGATACATGGAACGAAGCTTAAAAAAGAAAGCGAAGAAGTTAGCTAAAAAGGTAGGGCTGATATCAGGGAAGAGGTAAGCTCCAGAGATTGTGGTGCAAGATAAGGGGAAGAAGCCTTAATTGATTATGTCTAGTCACCCCACCCTCCATTTAGACCAAGGCCATTATTCTTACTCCTCCGGCGCCTATTACGAATCTTAAATGCCCGAGGTGTTTTAGACCACATGAAGTGAAGAATTGTTTTAGCCAATTGGAGCATGTTTCTCTTGTAGGAAGACTGGGCATACTGGCAAAGTTTGCAATGAGAAATCAATTCCTATACATTTTTGCTTTACTTACCAGCAAAGAGGTCATTTATCATCTGAGTGCCCATAAAGATCCATTAGTGTACAAGTTGGACTAGTGCAGCAGGAAGTTAGGCCACTAGTTAGAGCTTAAGCCGGGCGGCCCCAACCTAGTAGCCTACATTAGAGGGCCCTAGCTTGAGTTTTTACCCTCCATCAATAGCATTAGGATGCTCCTGATGAGGATACCTTGTAGGTATGCTCCTTATACACTCTTGTAATGCTTATGTGCTTTTTGATATGGGTGCTACACATTCTTGTATTTCTAATTTGTTTGTGTGGGCTTATAGCTTAATGTCTGATTGGTCGTTTGGATCTTTGAATGTATGTACTCTTTTGGGAATCGGTCGAACCTTGGAGAGGATTTGTAAGGGTATTCATGTGGAGATTGAGGATAAGGTAATGCTAACTAATCTTTTAGTACTTGAGATGTCAAACTTTGATGTGATTTTAGGGTCGACTGGTTGACAAAGTATCAAGCTACCATTGATTGTTATATTATGACGATTTCCTTTAACTTAGCTAATGGTGATACTTTTAGTTTTGTATTGCAAGTTTAGAGACCAATGGGTATACCCGCTATGAATTATGGAATAAGAAGTTAATAGTTGCAGTATTGGTAAAATCTAGTAAGTCATTGAGGTTAGAACAAGTGAGTCTGGTGAGAGAGTATCTAGATGTATTTCCCAAAGAGCTAACTAGTTTGCTACCTAAGAGGGAGATAGATTTTTGCATTGATTTGGTACCAGATACAGTTCCTATTTCTAAGCAAGCATATAGAATGGCGCTGATTAAGTTAGTTAAGTTGAAGAGCTAGCTTTAAGATCTCTAAGAGAAGGGATTTATCAAATAGAGTACCTTGCCTTGGGGAGCTCCAATCTTATTTGTTAAAAAGAAAGATGGAAACATGAGACTTTGTATTGATTATAGAGAGTTTAACAAAGTCACCATCAAGAATAAGTACCCTTTCCCTAAGATAGACGTTTTGTTTAATCTATTATAAGGAGCTTAAGTATTTTCCAAGATTGATCACCGGTTGAGGTTTAAAGAGGAAGACATACAAAAGATTGCCTTTAAGACGAGGTACAAGTAAATCGAGTTTCTTATGATGCTTGTCGAGTTGACTAGTGCCCCTGTAGCCTTCATAGACTTAATGAACTAAGTGTTTAGAGACTGTTTAGACTAGTTTGTAATCATGTTCATAGACAACATTTTGATCTATTCCAAAAGCAATGAGGAGTATGAAGAACATTTGAGACTAGTTTTAGGCATATTGGGGGAGGAACGATTGTTTGCTAAGTTTTCTAAGTGTGAGTTCTGGCTTGATTAAGTTATGTTTCTAGGCCATGTAATGGATAAGAATGGGATTTCAATAGATCCAACCAAGGCAAAAGCAGTAGTAGATCAACAAAGATTGAAGTTTGTGACTGAGATAAGAAGTTTCTTGGGTTTAACGGGACATTACAGGAGATTTATTGAGGGTTCTTGAAGTTTGGTAGCCTTCCTCACAAGACTAACTAGAAAGGGTATAAAGTTTAAACGGAATGATCGGTATGAGTCCAATTTTCAAAAGCTCAAAGAGAAGTTGTGATAGGAATCAACCCTTAGACCAATCACACAAAGCCGAGCTAAAGGACTCGAAGGACTCACTTGAAGAATATTAGCCCGAAACCCTATTTTAGATGGAGATTCCTATCTTAACCTCTATGTTTCCCTTTTCTACTAACCTAACTACTAAGGCTTTATGTACACCAAACCTATCAAATAGCTGTGCTATGATAGAATATCCAATGAGACAACCCTAAGACTATTCGAGTCAAGCTCCCGAATTGACAATAGATGTTTGGCCTCAACTTCAGTTGACCACTTTATAGCCAAACTGACTAGGCTTTGACTAGATCCATATCAAGTTGGCCTCTATTCGCGAATTCTCTTCTTCTTGTCCATTTGTACCATATTGATGATGTCCAACTATTGATTGACATGTATCTTCTAGTACAACATTTTAGAAGGATCCTTTACTTTTCGTACTAAATATTATTTGTCTCTTTTACCCTTTTTATTATGTATTATGTAACCTAATTGTAAGAATACTCCTTTTTGTCTTTTCAAGTGTGTAAAGTAACCCTAATGGATGGGTATATAAACCCTCACTCAATTATACGCAAACAACAATCATCAATATCATAATTTTACCTAAGTTTTCTTTGAGTAACCCTAATGTTCTCATCTTCTTTCAACTCTTATCCATTCCTTTTAACAAGGAGTAGTGATGAGTAATCCTTCAGTTCGGACTAGTGAGTCATATCTGATGGATTGTAGGTCGAGTAGGATCGATTGGTGTGTCATATCTAGTTGGTAGCTGCCTGGACTTTACTAACTTTTCTTTTTTTTTTTTTTTTCTTTATGATGCCTCTCCGTGTGTTTGACCTCGAAGATGCATTAGCTTCGTTGGTATCAAAGTACGGTTTCGAGAAGTAGTATGTGAAGTTGCAGTGAAGTTTTGGTTTGTTTTACTATTTGTGGCTGTTGTGTTCCTTCCGTAACTACTATTGTGTGTTCATGTAGAGTAAATCTAGAGTTGTGAACTATGTAGTGAAGATTTATGTGTTTGTAAGTGTAGTTTTATTGTTACTCTGTTCCTACTCTGTTTTTCATAATAAAAGTAGAGTAAGTGCACTTTTGTTTTGTTTGAGTGATTATTGCGTACTAAAGTTATTAGTTTGTTAACTGAAGTTTTAGGTAATTCAGTAGTAGTATTTTCCGTATAGTGTGTTGTCAATCTATTCAAGAAGTATTGAACTATGTCAGATTCAGGTGTTCAGGGTGTTATTAGTGACTAGACTAGTGGTGCTCAACCTGGTCATAGTTATAATGGTACTAATAGCCCAGAGTCGATTAATACAAACTAGACAGACTTACTAACCTTGTTGAGAATCTAGTCATAATGATGCAAGTTAACAAAAAACAACCCCAAGGTGTACAGTACCATAACCCATTAGAAAATGACCTCGAGAGATACTATGGCCAAGGCAACTGAGCAAATCACCCAGTTCAATTGTAGTGAGCTAGAAGAGCAGTAGATCAAGTTGCTAGACGAAGACCTAAGTTGGAGGAGACTAAGCAAGATGATGAGGAGATTGATACCTAGGAATATGGAGAGGAAGAAGAAGATGTTGACTATTACTAAGCATAGGAACGAGGATGTCGAGTTCTTTGAGGACTAGACAATGTCAAGGTCCAAAACCCATCTTTCAGCAAAAGTGGAGATGTAGATGAATACTTAGAGTGGGAAGAGAAGGTCGAGAAAGTGTTTGACTATTATGAGTATACAAATGTTATCAAAGTCTGACTTGCTACATTTGAGTTTACTAGGTATGTCACAATGTGGTGGAAGAATCTGAATGCAGCTAGAGTAAGGGATGAAGATGAAGTATAAGGACTTAGAATGAGATAAAGAGGTTGTTGAGGGATAGATTTGTGCCCGAGACCTACTTACAAGATACATTTGTGAAGTTGTAAGAACTTTGCCAAGGAGGATAATTTATTAATGACTATGTGAGAGAGTTCCATATGCTTATGATCCAAGTCAATGTTGAAGAACCAAAAGCCTATATAGTATCGAGGTTCATTTCTAGGCTCAAGTATGAGATTCGCAATATTGTGGAAGTGTAGAGGTTTTATACCTCGAAGGTGGCGATTAAGATAACGTAGAGGAGAAGCGCTTCGAGCCGACTTGGGCCAATATTCTCTCAAGCCCTTATTTTGCATTAACCTGTTCAAGCTAAGTCGAGGAGGCCATATCGAGTTGAGGAGAGGAATGACCGACCTGATGATGGCCAAATAGGCTAGTTGAGTCAAACCGAGGATAGGCTAACCTCGACAACATATGAGAAAGGATAAACCTTCGGTTGGAAGACTAGTGAGGTGAAATGCTTTAAATGCTTAAGCTTCAGACACATGGCTGTTGAGTGTCCGAATCAACGTGTCATGGTGCTTTAAGGAGATGTAGTGGATTGCACCAACTAGAGTGAGCCTGAGTGGGGTAAGGTTGTGGTGGTGGTATCCTTTTTGATAATATGAGAAGTAGCTTTCTACATTGCTAATAACTGGAGGGTCCTTATTGCCAAGGAGTTTTTTTTTCACACCCAGCTTCTCTTGCAATGGATGATGTTGATGTAATTTGGTTAATTATTGGTTCTATATAATAAGTATGACTTATCTATTGCCTAGCAAACTCAAATGCACTTTTTAAAGTTATGAATCCTTTGAATAATGGGTTGGGAAAATCTTGATTTATTCTCCGTAACTCACTTTAAGACTTATATATCCCATTATGCCTATCATGACCTAAGTGGCAGTTGAGTCATAACAAATCCCTATATATTGTATAAAGATCGTAGATTAGCTCCATTGCCACTTGACAACCTTTCATACTATATATAAGGCAATTACACAATTAGTTACCTAAGAGTTATGTAGGTGTAGATTATATGGCAACAATTTAATATTATAAGTTTCCATAAATCAATCTTAGCAAAGAGTACGAGACTCTAAATTTCCAAAATAATAGTAGTTAAGCTACATAAATCGTAGTAGTAGTCCTACGTGGCTACCGAATAACAAAATGCAAAATAAGTAATAAGTCAAAAATTGAGAGTCCAACTAAATAGCCATGTTCACTCTGGCTTTCATCTTCTACACACTTTTCCCAAAAACTCCATACTCACTTCAGGCATGCCTCAACTCGGAACAGTAAAAAGGTCCTTCTACAATAAAAGTTTATAGGGGTATAAGCTATAAAGCTTAATAAAATATTTCCTAATCATATCAACAAACAAGTTATTATCAATAATAATAAGCATGTGAATGTATGATCAAACAAAATGTTAAGCAAGTACATATAATGAACTAGATATAGTATACAACTCATATTTAATGCCCTTTGAAGTCAGGTTTGGAGAATACACCTCACCGATCAGATTCGGATACTATACTTCAACTTACGTAAACTACGAAACTTCACATTTCATATTATAAGAAAATGGTTTTATAGCATTTTAATAAAATTTACTTCCAAGTATGATTGTAAGTAGACCCCCCACAGTCTATACTCACTCCTAAAAGGAGGCCTTTAGACTAAAGCCTTAGTCAAGTAGTTAGCGTCTTCAACACCTAGTAAGCTTATGGTTAGGGTAAGATTATATTGTATGGGTGTACTGTACTAAACACTTTAATTTCATTTATATAAAACAACTCTCACATAGCCTTTCGCTACCTCCATGTGATGTGACAATTGGTATGTATACATGATGCAATGCATGTTTGTGCATGATCAAATTTAATTAGTTGAGTCGAGTCTAATTAAATCCGTCTATTAGGTGACCAACCAGATTTACAGGCAATTCAATTTCCTACAATACCTATAATGCAACAACCAATTTGTTATGACAATTTAGGGTATCTTCACATGAAAAGTAATCAATAACATTCACATACGAATCCCTTACCCCAAACATTGGTCAATTTATCAATAATAATTAAGTGCCACTATCTATAATTACAAACAAGCGTGGGATCATCAAGAGTACTTACTTAGCTATGATGTTAGTCAAGGATCATAGTATTCGGTTGGGAAATTGATATTCTCGTTGAAATCACTTGATAACTAAGGAATTTATAAAAAGTAATGAGTATCTAGATAAGAAAAATATTCTACTTAAATCTCTGCTTATTGTTACAAATTTTCCTGATTCAAGCTTTTTCTTTAATTGTACATAACTTTTTCATTTTAAATCCGATTTTGTTGATCTTATAGTCAATTTTCATCTTTTTTGGGTGTATTTTTACTTAGTGAGGTTTGTTTTGAAAGTTAGGACTTGCATTTTCCGTTATAGACTTAGGGTATTGCGAATTTTTATTAATTTGGGCCTAATTACTTTTTAATTAACTTTATGGGCTTTCTTTTAGTAGTTCCATTATCTGGGATAAACCTAAATTTTATTAATGGGCCTAAATAGTTTCTAAACTTCGTATTTCCTAAATATTTTTTTTAGGCTAAGAATTTATTATTTTCCTGAGATGGGTCTTTTCCTTATCTTTCTATTTTACAAGTTATGGCCTAACTTGTCTAGATTTCATCTTTAATTTACTTAAAAAAAAATTATGTGTCCTTTTCTTATAAGAGATTAGATTTTTCTATAGGTTTTGTTCATGAGCCTTAAGGTCAAAATGGGTCCTATTTCCTTAGCTTATATTTTTAGGCCCTAATTTACCAATTACTCCAACTATCATAATAATAATAATTCTAAATTAATTTATTATTATTAACTTTCATAATTTGTAGCTTTAAGTTAGAAAATTTATAAATCTGATGTGGCGACTTTCGATTGGGTCAGGTGCAATTTTCTAGATTTGTCATTTTCGTAGTTTTGTTTATTTATGATATTAATACATATGTATATGTATAATAATAATTAAATACCTAAAATTACAATAAATATAATAGAATTAAAATAAGAAAAATGCTGCTATAGGGGTGGACACAGTTATCTTTTTAGGCGTATATATAAATAAATAATATTAGTATATTTACTAATTTCAAAATATATCGAAATAGTTAAATATATATTATTATGTACATTCTTTTAACTTAGAAAATAAGATAAGTATAATATATGTATATACTCATATATATCTATAACATAGGTGTGTATATATATATAGGTATACGTACACTATTTTATACATATCTATATTTTAGACCCTAAAAAAAAGAAAAATAAAAACAAAATGAAATGAATACATATATTACTACAAACGAATCTGTATGGACCATGTATTTATAAGAAGCTTTTGCATGTATACTACACAAATACATTATAGTACATGCATGTACAAATTCACAAGAATAAATAAATAATAAAAAAATAAAAACAAAAATGAAGAAGAGTACAAGGAAAGATCTATACATACAAATTAGAATGCATTACATAGGAAATCCTAATACAAGAATACATCTATACCTATTTCAGTACACGAGAAACAATACACAAATTTATTAAGGATATAAGGAAAAAGTACAACAAAAGAAAAGAAAGAGGGAAAAAAATATTAAAAATAAATTACTTTCTGGAGTTTGTTGGATCTTGACTCGCTTGATAAACCTGTGTTCGTCCTAATAGTGCTAGCCGTGACACTTGATGATGCTTGTTTCAAAAAAAGAAGAAGAAAATGGGAAGACATGGTGGTGATAATGGGCTTAGGGGTGTACATACGTGTGTGTTTGTTTGTGAGAAAGAAAATAAAATTAAAAAAAAAGGAAGAAGGGAATGGGGAAGTAGACGAGAGAAAGATTGATGGATTGGGGGTAGATAAGAGAGAGATTGAGAGTGAGGGAATGGGGATTTTTCCAAAAAGGCAAAGCAAAGTTTTGGTGAAGAAGGAATTTGGGGAAGTGGGATAAGGTTTCTTGAGGAAGTGAAAAAGTGGGAAAGGGGAGGATATAAAATATTGTTTTAAATTAGTAATTTATTCATTTAATTATTGGTGATTTATTATTTATTATAATTATTTAAATTATCTCTAACAGTTCACTAGCAATTTTATGCGATTATGTTTATCTAGTGATAATTTTATCAAACTAAAGTTTTGCTACTACTAAGGTAAATTCTTATGCTCTATAGGCTTAGGTTTTATGTTTAGGATTTTTATTAGGTTTGGTTTCAGTTTTTTATATTTATGCGTAACGAGATCTGGGATTTTCGTACGTAATTAGAGTTTTGAATACTACATTGAGGTTTTTCTCATTAGTCCTAAGTTTAGATGTATAATTTAATTAAATTTTAAATTAATTTAACCTTGTTGACTCAAGGAATTATTTACGTGGAACTCTACTCTAATTTAAGGTCCTATCCAAAATTTTACAGGGTTTATACTATCTACTATTATATGCAACGTAATAAGTAAACCTGCTAGGTTTTCTACCCTAATGCATTAATACTTTTAAGTTTGTATTGAAGATTAACTGATGCCCATAAATTGTCTACTATTATATTTTCTACTATAGTTAATTCTATATTATTTAGATTTCTAAATTTTAAATTTGAACCTAAAGGGGAAGCTTTAAGCTTTACTAGTCCAATATGAACCTCTTCCATACATACAAAGTAAATTAAACTGTTAGTATGCTTAATATTTATGTTATACCATTATCATTACCCTTTATATGTTCATATACTACTTTATATCTACTATTTATTATTCTGTCTAAAAATCTACACCATCTTCTAGTACTACTCTTTTTATTATTTATACTGCTATGAAACTTAACAATTGCTTTATAGTCTGTTCTGACTAATATTGCTTTCTTGTTTGTTATAAATAATCTAAAACTGTCCAATCCATACGTTATAGCTAATAATTTTGCATCTATATTACTTATGAATACTTTTTTCTTTAAAATTACCATTACTATATCTACGTATTTGCTCTGTTTCCTTTGATGCATATTTTTGGGGTTTTGATTTTAAAATTGCTTCCCATCCTTTCTCACATCCATTAGTTTCTATTATTAAATAATTTATGTCTAAAGGTAACTTTAATAGAGGTAGTTTAGCTGCTCCTACTTTGATTTCTTTAATTAACTTTTCATCTTTTGAATTAAAATATTTTGTCCTTTTGGACTTGTCTTGCTATACAAAGGACTTGCTAATTAACTTAAGTCCTTTATAAATGGTCTTGCATAATTTGGTAATCCTAAAAATTGTTGTAACTTCTTTGTATCTTCAATTTTATTGGGAAATTTTAGAATTTTCTTACTAGTATACTCTTGTAATTTTATCTTTCCATTTCTTATTTATGATCCTAGAAATTCTATATTTCTTCTAAACATTACTACTTCGTTTTTACTAATCATAATTCCATTTTTAATAAATTCTAATAAAACAAATTTAGATGACTTATATGTTCCTTCTTGGTTTTTGAATGTACTAATATATCATTTATATATACATAAACAAAATCTTTGTATTTATTAAAAATCATATCCATCTTTCTTTGAAAAATAGATGGAGCATTTTTTAAGATCAAACAAGCCATTCATAATGGCCTAATGGACATGTAAAAGCTATCCATTCTATACTTTCCAAAGCCATTCTAACTTGCCAAAAACCACTCTTATAGTCAAACTTAATAAACCATTGGGTACCTTGTATACTAATTATTAATTGAGTATTATCTGGTATATCATATGAATCATCTTCTATATTATCATTTAACTTTTTATAATTTAGGAGAAAATGCAAACAACCCCCCTAAACTTTAACTTTAGTGTAGATTATTCTCCTAAACTTTCAAAGTATGGTTTTTAATTCTTAAACTTTTATAAATTGGCAAATAATCACCATAACTTTTTTCAACTTTGATTTTGGTGTGTAAGGCCAAAATCAAAATTTAAGGGGTTGTTCTCAATTTAAGGGATTGTTTGCCAATCTATGAAGGTTTTGGAATCAAAAATCACAATTTGGAAGCTTAGGGTGGTAATTCGCACCAAAGTCAAAGTTTAGGGGAGTCCTGTGTAATTTCCCCTGTAATTTATTATTATCTTACTTTTACCTCTCACTATCTCACCATGCTTTCTAACTATAAATGTAGGACTTCTATACCTTTTATTTGATGTTCTAATTACTCCTAATTACTCTAAGTCTTTAATGTGCAATTCAAATTATTTAATCTCATAATTTGTAACTTCTATTTTTTTACTTTTTTTTTTGTTATGTTCAGATTTTTAATTCTAAGTATACATTCTATTTTATTCTTATCCTAATGTTTCTAAGGATTTTCTCCAATTATTTCTTCTTTTTCTAATTTACTCAATAACTTATCAATCTCTAGTTCTCTAACTTCTAATATACTGTAAATTTTTTTTATGTCTAAAAATTCTTTTTGTAAAAGACATACCTCTTCTACGTCTAGTTCTTCTTTTAAAGTGGTGTTTTCAAACTTTCTTAAATTTTCTAAGTTACTTTCTACATTGGCATCTGCAAAATTGTCATCAGCAAAATTTTTTAGGATGCCACCATGCTTCTTTGCCAACTCTAATGTATATAAGATTCCATCATCATCTAGCAATTATATTCCTTCCCTTGTGACAATTTATCCCCTAATATCTTTTAACAAAAACGATAATGCTATAATGAATTGTGTGTTAGATAAGTTTAAATCTCTTATATAAGCAAAACTTAAAATGTAATCTTGTGTAAATTCCTCTAATTTTTTTCTAAATTTTATTTTCATGTTTCTAATACATTTGTTAAAGCAAAACATTTTCCCATCCATTTGTTTTGAAATTTGAGGTTTAGTATCTTCTATGAATTGTTTTGGAATAATTTTACTATCTATGGTCACTTTACTACATCCTATATCTATTAATGCTATGATTATTTTTGACCATTTGCCTATACTTATTTTTGTTAAGACTCTCGTATTTGTTAAATCCTTACTTAATAATTCTATTATTGTGGGTACTTCTTGTACTAATTTATCCATATTATCTTCTAATATAAGTGGTTGTTTGTCTAATCTTTCTTCTATTTTATCTACTCTTATATCATTATAAATAAGTCTTCATTACTCTTATATCATTTTATCTCTTGCTTTATCTTCATTACTCTTATCTCTACTTTTATTGTATCATCATAATGAATTGATGTTGAAGAAAGAACAAGCTTCATACATAGACCTCCTATCACATAAAATGTGCAGAAGTTTAAAACATAACCATATAATAAGCAATAGGAATTAGGCCATTAGAGCCTTGACTTGAGCCCAAGCCCGAAGACTAAAGAGCATGGCAAGGCAAGTTCTTTCTTTATACCCCACAACTGAAGAGTTTAAGCTACTGCAATCTGTAGACCTGACACCCTACCCTACCCAAACCAAACCCTGTTGTGCTTATTGGTAGCCTTTAGCTACCAACTAAAGGTACACTCAGACAACAGCTCAAGCCATCCAACTTAAAACCAAACTATATAGAATATGTTTGAGTTGAATTTACCTCAGAAGAGTTACTTGCTCAACTTGGCATTGTCGAACAATCAACTCGACTTGGCATCATTGCTCAACAACAACTAAACTAGCCATACAGCTGTTTGTTTTTGCTAGATGCTTGACTACTGATCATCTGCCACGTGTTTGAGCATCCCAAATGATAGAATCCTCCATACAGAATGCTTACTTTTGTTGATTTTTCATTAATACGCTTCAAACATGACTTATATTGTACTAATTTTGGACATTACCTTTTTTAGTCTTTTCCATTTGTAGCAATTACCCTAATATTTCAAGTATAAATACCCTTTGTAAATGTAGCTGTAAAAATGAATCGGATATCATCAATACAAAATATACTTCCTTTTGTGGGCATTTTCTTTGTTTACTTGATTCACTCTTATCCTAACCCTTAAATAAAGTTAGGTGGTGAGTACCCTTACTAAGTTAACTCATGTGTAATATTGAGTTCGCTTTGGTAAGTCCTTAGTAGTTTCTTGGTGTGTCATATTCTTAGAGCTGATCATGGTTTTTTCTTGTTTACTTTGTTCTTCTCATGCATTGCCATCTTCGTTCTTCAAGCTTTCTGTAATCTTAGACCTACCCCTTACGATTGGCCTTATCTATCCTTTGCACAGATTATATCATCTTGGTATCAAAGCGGAGGTTCAATTGGGTAAGTTATGTTTAAACTTTCTTATGAGTAGTGTTTGTTGTGATAGTGTGTTATAGTAATGTAAAGGTTAATTATGAGTGCCTGAAGTAAGTTGAAGGCATAGTAGTTTGTTGTGGTTGTATGCTTTGTTATACTCTATTTCATGCATATGAAAACAGAGCAAGTTTCAATTAGGTTTATTATTCTTTAGAATAGTTATTGTGTTCATGGTTAGTTTGAACTTTCGTGTCGGTTGTTTTGTAGATTCTAAGTTTGTTTATTAAGCTTTGTCGAGAGGATGACAGATTCAAGTATCAATGCTAGTATTGGAGATAACAATAGCAGTATTGTCCATAATAGAAGACAACCTTAAAACACTTCTAGAAGTATAGATGAGTGAATTGATAAGATGGCTAACCTTATAGCCAATCTTATCAAAGTTGTTCATGCATTGACCTTCGACCAGTTGAGGCTGTGTAAAATACTCTTCAAGCTACTTCGACGATAGGTCCTAACTTAACAAGATTGAGGTGGAAGAGTGGGAGGATGTGTACAAAGAAGAGTTGACTTATGTGATATAGATGAAAACGAAGAAAAAGAGTACAATGAGGAAGAGGAGCAAGCTTGAGTACCCTAAACCATCAACTATGTGAAGCTTCATATTTCGAGCTTCAATGGTTCTAGGAATGCTGATGACTATTTAGATCGGGAAGAGAAGGTTGAGCGTGTTTTCTATTATTAATAGTATGAAAACCATGAGAAAGTGAGGACTACTATTGTAAAGTTCTCAGGTTATGCTGCATTGTGGTGGAAGAACTTTCAAACCATGAGGAGATAAGAAGGATAAAGGGAAGTAAGCACTTGGCTTGAGATGAAGATGATACTTAGAAACAGGTTTATGCCGAATACCTATTTACAAGATACTTTTGCTCAACTTCAAGAGCTAAGACAATGAAGCCGAACTTTTGATGAGTGTGTTCAGGAGTTCCAAATATTCATGATTCAATGTGAAGTAGATGAACCATAAGTCTGAACAGCGTCTAGATTTCTTATTGGATTAAGAGGCGATAACTGAGATGTCATGGAGCTTCAACAGTTTATTACATTGGATGAGGTTATAAGAATAGCCCGGTGAGTAGAAAGACAGAGGAGGAATAGGCCAAACTGATCTCTAATAAACCGACTAATCTAATTGAGCCAACCCACTCATAGAAGTTACCGAGCTTAGTTAAGTGTCGAACTAAGTAAAAGAACAAATGTTAGAGTGGAATAGAAAAGCTGACCAACTGAAGGTGAATTGCAGTTGAGAACTTATGAGAAAGGATAAGGATCTGGGAGGAGGATGAGCAAGATCAAATGCTTTAAATGTCAAGGGTAGTGGATAGTAATCGAGTAGGTTTGTATGCTCATAGTGGATAGTGGAAGCTGGACCGATGTGGTGTCTATTGACCTACTTAAGAAACTCAAGTTGCTGACTATCTCACATTCGAAGCCATAAAAGTTACATTGGCTAAATGAGAAAGGAGCATTACATGTCACTCAACAAGTGTTACTGCCGATCTCAATTGAAAATTATTATGATGAATTTCTTTATGATGTGTTGCTTATGTGTGCATCTCATGTGTTACTAAGCAAACCTTAGCTTTTTAATTGGAGAGTTACTCATGATGGTTTTAAGAACACGTATGGGTTTGAGAAGGATAGGAGGAAAATTACCTTGAACCCCACGGCCTCGAGTTAAGTAAGTAAATTACCAGCTAAATTGGCTCGAGGATCAAAGAAGGCTTTGGTGCTAAGTAGAGCCGAGCTTCAAGCAACCATCAAGTCTTACCTGTTGACCTTCTTATTGGTAAAGAGACTATTGGAATCGAAGGAATAAGTGAAGTTGCTAAAGGGGGTCGAGAAGTTGTTCGATGAATATTCCGACCAGTTTCTCGAACAGTTGCCCGAAGGATTATCCCCCATTTCAAAGTATTAAGCATTGTAATGATTTGATACCTAATGCTGCATTGCTAAATAAGCCTGCTTATAGAATGAATCCCAAGTAAGCTGTAGAGCTTTAGAGATAAGTCAATAAGCTATTAGAGAAGGGATATGTAAGAGAAAGTCTTAGCGCTTGTGCTGTGCCTACACTGCTAATGCTAAAGAAGTATGGCACTTGGCGTATGTGTGTAGATAGTAGAGTTGTCAATAAGATTACAATCAAGTACAGGTACCCCATTTCGAGGTTAGATGATATGTTAGATGAATTAAGTGATGCCAAGGTGTTCAGCAAGATTGACCAGAAGTTAAGCTATCACCAGATTTGAATGAGTTAAGGGGATGAATGGAAAACTACCTTTAAGACCTGACATGGCCTGTATGAGTAGATGGTCATGCCATTTGGGCTATCAAACACCCCAAGTGTTGATCAAGAAGTTTTTCATTGTTTACTTTGACGACATCCTTATCTATAGTGCCGACCTAACAAGTCATATTGACCAACTCCGAGCTGTGAGTAAAAAAATTGTTTAGAAACATGAAGAACTGCTGTTTCTTTTAGGAAGAGTGATCTCCCTAGGTTATGTGGTTAGTGGAGGAGGATTAAGAGTCAATGAAGAGAAGGTTCGAGCCATGGTTGAGTGGCCGACCTCAACTTCGTGTGCCGAGGTGAGGAGTTTCCATGGATTAGCATCATTTTACCGATGGTTTATCTAAGGATTCAATACTACAGTAACACCTTTGATTGAGCTAACAAAGAAGAATGTAGAATTCAAGTAGAAAGAAAACAAAGAGAGGAGTTTTGTCAAGGTAAAAGCAAGGTTGACCTTTAGTCTTAGCTCTACCAAACTTTGATAAAGTGTTTGAGCTTGAATGCGACTAGTTAGGTGTCAGCATTGGAGCTGTATTGATGGAAGAAGGCTAACCTGTCACTTATCATAGTGAAAAGCTTAGAAGAGCATAGCTAAACTATTTTGTATATGACAAAGAACTCTCGGTAGTAATTAGAGCTCTTCGTGTGTAGTAACATTATCTTCTATAAAAGGAATTTGTCATATACACGAATCATGAGTCATTTAGGTATTTGCAGAGCCAATCAAAGCTCTCTAAACATTAAGCTCGATGAATTAAATTTCTAGAAGGGTTTAATTTCGTCATCAAATACAAGCAAGGTAAGAATAATGTAGTTGTTGATGCTCTATTAAGAAGACATGCACTTTTTAATGAGTTTCAGACTTGACTGCTAGGGTTTGGAAGCATTAAAGAACAGTATCAATATAATTCTCATTTTGGTCCTATATATAGTTACTGTAGAGAAGGAAGAATAGTAGATAAATACCATGTAGAAGATGGTTATTTGTCTTGAAGTGGCAAATTATGTGTGCCAACCTGATCATTGAGGGAATTGTTAGTGAGACAAGCATATAGTGGAGTTCTCTCTAGTCACTTTAGAGAAGGATGGACATATGAGCTACTAAATGACAGATTCTTCAGGCTAAAGATGAGGTGAAATGTGCATTGGATTGTTGAGACTTGTGCTATTTGCAAAAAGGCCAAATGCTAAGCCGAATAAGGGAAAACAATGCCCTTGCCTTCCTCGACTAGACCTTGGATTGAGTTAAGCATGGACTTTGCTATCAGATTGCTAAGAACTACTTGGGGTAAAGATTCTATGATGATTGTTGTGGATAGATTGAGTAAGATGGCATACTTTATGCCTTATACCAAGACTAACAACGCTTCTGCTATTGCTTCTTTGTTTTTGTAGGAAATAGTTTGCTTACATGGAATGTAGAGGAGTATAGTGTCAGATAAAGACCCAAAGTTCTTGAGTTATTTTTGGAGAACTCTTTGGCATCGGATGGGAACCAAATTATTATTCGGTACTTCTTGTCACCCCTAAACCGATGGCCAGATGGAGGTTGTCAACTACATCCTAAGATAATTGTTCTGAGTTACAATAGGAAAGAACTTAGTTGATTGGGACATCTACCTACCTGTAGTAGAATTTTCTTACAATAGAACAACACATGCCACCACTGGATATGCCTTATTTAAGGTAATCTACGATTTCAATCCTAAGCTACCCCTTGATCACACCCTAATACTGTCCATTAACCAAGAAGATCTAGAAGCAAGAATTAGAGCTCAGTCCATCTAGCAGATCTACCAATGAGTCACCCAGTACATTAACCAAGCTGCTAAAAAGCTAAAAGAGGAAGGTAAAGGAATGAAGACCAAATAGTTTCAGCCTAGTGACTAAGTATGGTTACACTTAAGCAAGGAAAGGTTTTTGAGCAAGAGAAAGAATAAGCTATTTGTTAGAGCTAACAAACCATTCCAAATACTCCAAAAGATAAATGACAATGCATACTAACTAAAACTACCAGAAGACTTTAGAGTGTTTGACGTGCGATAGGAATAAACCCTTCGGATTGATCATACGTAGCCGAGCTAAAAGACTCCAAGGATTCACTTAGAGGATACTAGCTCTAAACCATAGCTAAGACGAGGATTCCTACCCCGAGTTGATCTCTAGCCGACCTGGCTATCAAGTCCTTACATGTGTCAAATTCGCCCCTGTTCAGCAACAACGCTTTATCCTAGGAGTTAACTTAAGAGTAGCCAAGCTCCTGATACCACCGCAAGCATTTAACCCTGAATCAAGTTGACTTCTCTTTAGAAGAACCAATTGGTCCTTAACCTAGTCTACATCGGGTTAACTCCCGACTACAATCGTCACTCTGTTTCCACTTATCTTATACCATATTTCTGTCATCCAGACACCAAGCGACACGTGTCTTCTAACACAATATTCTAAAATGATTCTTTCTTTTTCACATTGAATATTCTTTGTCTCTTTTACCCTTTTTAGTATATCT
Organism: Lumnitzera littorea; assembly: GCA_024138015.1. NCBI lineage: Eukaryota > Viridiplantae > Streptophyta > Magnoliopsida > Myrtales > Combretaceae > Lumnitzera > Lumnitzera littorea. The sequence goes on along the minus strand of JAMXBB010000007.1, from coordinate 109,082,076 downwards.
TATGTAACTTAGTTGTAGAATACACTTTTTGCCTTTTCATATATGTAAAGTAACTCTAGTGGATGGGTATATAAACCCCCACTTTCTTGTATGCAAGCATCATATCTCTTCAATACATAATTATTCATTTGAGCAACCTTAGTGTTTTTGTTATCGTTCAACTCTTATCTATTCCCTTTAGTAAGGAGTAGTGGCGAGTGACCTTTCAGTTCGGACTGGTGTGTCATATCTAGGGCATTATAGATCAAGTAGGATCAAGTGGTGCGTTATATTTATTCAGTGGTTGCCCGGACTTTGGTAACCTTTTTTGTTGTTCTTCACTTGTTTCGTTGTAGTACCTCTTCATATATTCGACTCTAGAGACACATCAAATGGGGACATCGCTCTCCCTAAGATTATCTTTCGAACCAGTACCCTTATCTTCGCCGCAACCTCCTCTTCTATTACTTAGTTCGGCTAAGGATAAGGAAAAGATCATTATGCTATTTGGCACTATCTTTTTCGAAGGTATCGGTGTGTGGTTAGAGAATCCTAATGATCCCCTAAAGGGTTGCAATGTGTGTCAAATCAGGGTACTTAAGTTAGTTATAGTTAGGTACGGTTTAGGGTGATCAAACAATTTCATACCATTCCATTTACATCAATCATCCTACATAACACAGAACATAACACAGAATCAAATATTCAAGCATATGTGTACATAACTACTTACAAACACAATAAAATATAATGCTAAGTCTCCGAGTACTCTAAAATAGTACTCCAGAATACAATGAAGTATCAAGCCCAACTTACTTGATATCTCTGGTTTGCTCAATCATTAGTTGCAGGTCAACTCGTTTCTGTATCTTATAATGTATAGTATAAATATGTTTTTAGTATTTATATCATGATGATATATATATATATATATATATATATATATATATATATATATACTTTATGTTATGATTTAACTAAATTCTTCCTATATACATATTAGTTATTATTGATTGATCCTAGGTTAGTTTAGGGTTTGGTTTCTGAATCCTGTTCTAATTTAGGTTCTAAAGCAGTTCCAATTACGGGTATTATACTTAAAGCCTAAAAATGCGTTTCGAACCCTAATGTGAAATTAATCACATTAGGCTCAAGTATCCTAAATATCACATTTGGTCTTAAATCGGTATTCTAAACTACTTGGTACATTTTAATCATTATTAGTGTAACGAATTTATTCCTGATGTAAGAAAATTTTACATTTTTCCTATAAATACCTAAATTTAAGTTTCATACCGGATTATATATGTATTAGTATTATTACTATATTATCCATTTTAACTTAATATTTTATATTTATCATAATTCCAATTTCACATATTATTAAAATTACCTATATTTACTACATAATACCCCTAAAAAACACATCTAACACCCTAAAGATCACAATAATCATATTACATTAGATATGAACATCCTGAAATCCTTAATTATATACTCAATAAGTAATTATTCAATTAATTATTAATTAACCAAAAAAATCCCTAATTATATACATATTTTAAAGGCCTAAAAATCACTTAAAAATTTCAAAAGCTAATTTATGAAAAAAAGGCTTCATAGCATTGTTCTATATCACTTAAGTAGTCTATATAAAAAAATCGAGCTTAAAACTATACTTCTAAGCCTATTTATTTCTAATTCAAAACATAATTGGTTTTGCATAATTTTTTAAGCAATCTATATTTTCAGGTGTAATTAAACCTAATCAATATTTTTCCCTAAATCTACATACAATAAAACATTAGAATAATAAAATTCATAATTTTTTGGATAAAATTAATAATTTTAATAAATTACACAAAATTTGGCTAAATTTGGAACTCACCGGACTTTTGGATATTTGACTACCAGCGACGGTCCAGGGTATGTCAACTAGTCTAGGTATTGGGTGTAGAGTATGGCGGTTAGTGCTTCAGTTCCAGTTGGTGGTGGTTTATAGGTTTGGTTTAATTGCTCCTACTGCACAAAATTTTTGTAAATTTTTTAAAAACCCTAATTCTCTCACTTTTTCGGTTCTCTCTAATTTTCTAAGATTTTAAATAGACCAAATGAGCTTCTGGTGGAGTTTGGCTATTTATAGAGTTCTTGGGGAATTTTAGTGCATTAATTAGACTTGACAAATGCCTTATCTCTTCCAATTTGCTTTTCTAAGCGAATGAATTCAATTGGCTAAATTTTCTTTTCTTCCCCTAGCTACCACGACCCAAATCTGGATCATTCTATAGTTTTTTTATTTTTTTCTTGATTTTTTAAAATAATCTACTTTAATTATTTAGCATTTTTTAAGCATTTTAGGTATTTTTGCGTATTTTTATTTATACGTAAATACATATGGAGTATAAGTAAATACTCATAAATATTATTTATGTTATTCTATGATTTTTAATATACATATAATTTATCTCTAGTAACTTATTAATTATCAGAACTTATTTTACGTATTTTTGATAAATAACGAGTAATATACTTAAAATTTGATATTATAATATTTTATTACTTATTTTTCTAAATTCAAATTTATAGGATTACTTTTACTAATATTTCTAGCTTTATTTTATAATTTAGGCTTGATCAGATCCTTTAACCAATTGCCCTAAACTTTATGTATTAAGTCTAATCCTATAGTTCCGAGGCTTATATTTCTATCCCCACTTCAAAAAAGTTTTGTCCTCAAAACTTCCGTATATCTAGATTGCACTTAAATAACCCAAAGCATTAATTACATACTTTTACTAACCTGGAAGTTAGAAAAGCCATGGATACAGCTTTATCATTATTGCTTTGAGCTCCTAAGTAATCTTTATGTTTGGACCTTTGTTTCATTGGACCTTTACATACTCCACATCTTAATTTCTTAACTTCTGAACTCGATTATCCAGTATTTTTATGGGGCTGCTTTACCACTTCAAAATTCCTCGTTGATTCCACCGGCTTTATTTCTACAATGGCATTTGGGTTTTTAACAAACTTCCTTAGAATAGAAACATTGAATACATCATGGTAGCCTAATAAATTAGGAGGCAGTGATACTCTATAGGATACATTACTGACCTTCTTCAGTACTTTAAACGGACCAATATATCGTAGGCTCAACTTCCCCTTTGAGCTAAACCATCTAAGTCCTTTGAATGGGCTTATCTTAATATAAACATGATCACCAACTATAAACTCCAATGGCCTTCTTTTCAAATCTACCTAGCTCTTACAACGGTCCTGAGCTTCCTTCATTCATTGCCAAACAATCTTAATCTTCTCACTTGTTTGGTTAATCGTATTAAGTTTAATCATTGCATACTCCTCGTGATCCCAATTTAGTGGCGATCTACATTTCCTCCCATATAGTGTTTCATAAGGTGCCATCTATATAGTTGGATGATAACTATTATTGTAGGCAAACTCTATCAATCATAAGTATCTATCCCAATCACCTCTAAAATCCAACACACAAGCCTGCAACATATCCTTTAGGGTTTGAATCATTTGCTTCGATTATCTATTTGTTTATAGGTGATAAGCTGTACCAAATTGTAACTTTGTACCTAAAGTTCTATGTAAACTCTCCCAGAATTTGGATATAAACCGGCTACCTCGATAAGAAACAATACTCTTTGGCACACCATGTAATTGTACTATCTCTCGGGTATATAGCTTAGCTAGCTTTTCTATTGAATCGCCCATCTGATAAGGTAAGAAGTGTGTACTCTTTGTTAATCTATCTACAATTATCCAGATCGAATCATAACTAGCTTAACTTCTTGATAGTGTTATTACAAAATCCATAGTAATATGATCCTACTTCCATCTTGGTGCTTCCAAAGGTTGTAATGGTCCACCCAGTCTCTAATGTTCTACTTAACTTGTTGGCACGTAATGCATTCTACTACATATTGTGTGCTACATCTCTTTTCATTCCATTTCACTAAAACATGAGTTTTAAATCTTAATACATTTTATTTCCTCTTAGGTGCACAATATTACCTGTAATATGTGCTTCATCTATAATTTCCTCTTGTGGTACACATATTCTTTCTCTAAACTTTAATATACCTCTTCCATCTACTTTGAAGTCAGAATCATTTCCTTTGCTTAATTTCTCTTTCATCTCCATTAGTTTTATCTTCCTCTTGCTTCTGCTTTATTTTCTCCAATAAAGTAGGTTACAGTTTAAGATTCATTATCTGACTATTAGGTTTACACCAGTTAAACCCAATTCTCAACCTTTCAAATTCACGTACTAATTCACATTGGGAAGTTAATAGTAATGCAACTTGTTCATAATTTTTCTAACTCAAAGCATCTGCCACCAGATTGGCTTTTCTAAGGTGGTAATTTATATTCATATCATAATCCTTAATTAACTCTAACCATCTCCTTTATCATAAGTTTAACTCTTTATGAGTAAAAAGAAATACATCAATCTCTTGTGATTAGTGTATATCTCATACCGTTATCCCTATAGATAATGTCTCCAAATCTTTAAAGCAAACACCATAACTACTAATTCCAAATCATGGGTTCGATAATTTCTTTCATGTGGCCTTAATTGCCTTGATGTGTATGTAAAAACTTTTTCATCCTGCATCAATACATAACTTAATCCTTTTTGAGAAGTATCACTATACATGTTATAAGGCTTATTATCTGGATCAAGTAATGTTAATACTGGTGTTGTAACAAGTTGTTTCTTCAATTCCTAAAAACTCAACTTGCATTCTTCACTACATTCAAACTTTACATCTTTTTGAGTCAATCGAGTCAATGGCTTGACAATTTTGGAAAAATCTTTTATGAATCGTCAATAATATCTAGCCATACCTTGAAAACTCCTAACCTTTATAACAGTAGTTGGTTGCTTCCAATTCATTACTGCTTTTACCTTATTAAGGTTTATAGAGATTCCTCCATTAGATACAATGTGACTGAGAAAAGAAATTTTATCCAACCAAAAATCACACTTACTTAACTTAGCATATAATTTGCTCTCCCTTAACTTCTATAATGCTAGTCGTAAATGCTCTGCATGCTCCTCAATTTTTGAATAGATCAAAATATCATCAATAAACACCACAATGAACTTATCCAAATATAGTTGATATATGCGATTCATCAAGTCCATGAATACAATCGTGGCATTTGTTAAACCAAATGGCATCACAAAAAATTCATAACAACCATATTGTGTTTTAAATGCAGTCTTAGGCACATCCTCTAGCTTAACTCTTAATTGATGATATCTCAATTTCATATCAATTCTAGAAAAAATAGTTGCACCTTGTAATTGATCAAACAAATTATTAATGCGGGGTAATGGATACTTATTCTTAACGGTAACCTCATTTAGTTTCTAGTAATCTCTGCATAATCTCACGGTACCATCTTTATTCTTCACAAACAATACTGGTGCTCCCTATAGTGAAATGCTTGGATGAATAAATCTCTTATCCAATAGCTCTTGAAGTTGCTTCTTTAATTTTTGAAATTCCATAGGTGACATTTGATATAGAGCTTTAGAAATAGGCTTAGTTTTAGGAATTAGTTCGATAGTGAAGTCCAACTCTCAATGTGGAGCTAAACTCGGTAAATCCTCCAGAAATACATCAAAAAATTCACACATTACTGGTATGTTTGCTACCTTGGGTGCCTCTTTCTTTATTACCATAACAAACACCCAGCAAAATCTCCAATCACTCTCTTCTACTCTTGTCTCATTCAATTCATTACATATCTCTATCACAGCTAAATTCAATTTGTTTCCACCAGCCTTTCCTTAAATTATCAGTTCTCCATCGTTAAGAGTAATAGTTTTACTTCTACATTCCACATTTGCTTTATTCTTAAATAACCGGTTTATTCCCACTATTACATCATAACCCTGTAAAGGTAATATTATAAGACGTATAGGATACTATTTCTCTTGAATCTTAATTCTATCATCAGCTACTACTTTTCTAGTCGTTACCTTCTCCTTAGTAGGAGTTCTAACTCTATAAGTTGTATTAATCTTAACCATACTAATCTCCTATTTATCTACAAATTTTTGACTTGTAAAGTAATGAGATGTACTAGTATCAAATAACATAAAAGCAAGTTGTCCATTTATCAGCATATTCCCTGGAATATACTAATATTATGATTACTAACTAAACTTGTATTCATAAATCTTAAAATTGCAAACACTTTAATTTAATTCACACTTAAAGTATCATCAAAATAAATAGTCTGAATACGTACCTGTCACAAGTCCTTCATCATTTTCTTCTTCGACTCCCATAATCTCCTCAACATCATCATGGTAATACTCCTCCATCTAATCTACAAAATTTTCATCCCCTTCAATTCCCATATCCTCCAAGGCAAAAACTTAAGCGGGTGCGGTTGTGTTATCAAAACCTTCTATTCTCTTAGTTCCTTATCTAAATTGGGGACAGTATTTGGAGAAATGTCCCTTTCTACCACATTTGTTACACTTCATAAGTTTCATTTTAGGGCATGCTTGTAGCATATGGTTCTGATCTCCACATATAACGCATTTTCCTTTCAACTAAGCACATTTTCTTGGAAAATGATTTATGCCACATTTCCAGCATTTAACATTACCATCCTTCTCATAAAAACTCAAACCGGGCATTAACTGTGTTGGCTACTAGCTAAAGTTGCCAATTTCCTTCTCTTCTATCCAGAACTGCTAGTAGCACCATAATATGATCTCTTAAATGATGAACTAGGTCGATAGCCTTTGTTGATCTTTTGACTCCACATTGCTTACATCCTTGCATGATTATCTTCCAGTTGCTTCGCCATATCTACCACTTCATTATAAGTGGTAAAACTATAATCTAACAGCCTGCAACACATTATGGGGTCAAATCCAATAAGGAACAAATCCTTCTTTAATTTAATATTATCTCTGTTGCAAACAGTGACCAAGAACAAATAAGGTTGGTCGTTGGATAGGTCCAAGCTTGTAGAAAGTTTGAAAGAACTAATGGAGGAAAGTGTGAAAGGAATGATCGACAAATGAAAGGTAAGCAAAACCTACAAATAGCTTTAGAGGATATGACGTACTAATGGAACTTCCAAGGACTCATGGCACAATTCGATATGACACACGAATCGGTCCAATGAGGTTATTCGCCACCTAGCCTTACTCAAGAGTTAGGATACGAGTGATGCCAAGAGTAAATAGTGTGTTTATGCAAGAAAGAAAATACTTAAATGTATTAACGATAATCTGATTCCCACAGCTAAGAGTATAAGGGTATTTATACCCATAAGTTAGGGCAACTTGCTTAAAAAGGAAAAGACAAAAAAGGCAAAGACAAAAAAAGTAATGGACATGATACAAAAGGGTAAAAATTAATATATAAGAAAAATAATCATTTATGCAATGGATTCTATACATGATACTGTATATGTGGCGATGCCTCATTGGTGAGGTTATTAGAAGATGTGGACAAAAAAGTACGGATAGCTGATGGCCTAGTTAGTCTGGAGTCTCTCATTCTCAGCTTCTCGGTAAGGAAGATGCTGAGTAATTGGTCGGCTCAAGTACGAGTAAGTAATCTTCAATGTGGTGTACTATAGAAAGATGGCCAGTCAAACAGCTCGACATGAAGGGTGATTCGGTAAGGAAGTACTTGGCCTCTGCAGGGATCAATCGGAATAGGAGGGTTCGTGGTACCAATCCCTTTAGTCTTCGAGGTCGGTTGCAGGTTAGAGGTCGGCTGCAGGTTAGAGGTCTGGTAGCTTGATTCCCATTATTCCCTCTAGGTTATTTTGGATTTAGGATAAAATCCGAATGGTCTTCGCTTAGTTCTCCGTTAGGGTGATACGAACTGAGGTTGGCAATATTGAAGGCGTTAGAAACCCCATAGTCCTTGGGCAGTTCCAATCTATAGGCATTATCATTGATCTTCTAGAGGATTCTGAAAGGTCCTTTTGCTCTTGAAGATAATTTATTCCCCCTCTTGTCGAGAATTGTTCCTTATTGAGGTGCAACTACACCAAGTCTCCTGGCTAAAATTGTTTAGCCATCCTACCCTTGGTCTTTTCTCTCATTCTTCTAGTAGCTCAGTCGATGTATTGAGTGACCTTATCATAAATGTGCGGAAGGGATCGTGCTCTAGCTAAGGTATCGTAGTCCTCTTGTACGTTATGGGTGTAAGGGTGTGATCGAAGGGCATCTGCTTACCCATGGTTGAGTTCACTTACAACCGACAGTACATGACACCACTAAGCAGACTCCCTTCGAAGTGGTCTATGGTTTCAATCCCAAGTTGAAGGGAGTCTGCTTAATGGTGTCATGTACTATCGGTTGTAAGTAAACTCAAACATGGGTAAGCAGATGTCCCAATCAGCTAAGTTTTTACCCACTGTAGCTCGAAGTAGTGATCGCAAAGTACGGTTAACTACTTCTATTTAGCTGTCAGTTTGAGGGTAGTAGGAAGTATTGAATAGTAGTTTGGTCCCCATCTAACGCCATAAAGTCCTCCAAAAATGGCTTAAGAACTTCGGGTCTTTGTCGGAGACTATGCTTCTCGGCACACCGTGTATCTATATAATCTCCTGCAAGAAAAGAGAAGCAATAGCCGAAGCATCATTAGTTTTTGAGCAAGGCACAAAGTATGCCATTTTGCTGAACTAATCCATGACGACCATTATAGAATCTTTGCCTTGGATAGTTCGAAATAGTCTAAGAACAAAGTTTATGCTCAATTTAGTCCACGGTTTTGTTGGGATGCTTTCCCTTGCATGGTTCAACACTTAGCCTTCTTGTACATGGTACAGCCTTCAACCATTCGATGCACATCTCTCCTCATCCTCGGCCAATAGAATTGACCATTCAATAGCTCATAGGTCCTCCTTTCTCCAAAATGACTAGAGAGTCCTCTACTGTAGGTTTCCCTGATTAGTAGCTCCCTTAGTGAACAAATCAGTACACATAATTTTTCGCTTAGGAACAAGTAGCCATCCTCCACATGATACTCATCTATTGTCCTCCTATCGATACATCGTGAAATTATGGGGTCTGAAGTGTGGATCCTCAGAGTATTGTTCTTTGATACTTGCAAACCCAAATAGTCTGGTTTACAGTTTTGATAAAAGGGCATATTTCCTTGATAAAGCATCTACAACTATGTTGCTCTTTCCTTGCTTATACTTTATTATAAAATCAAATGCTTTATGGAATTCAACCCATCTTGCTTGCCGCTTCGACAACTTGGTTTGACTTTAGAGGTACCTTAGCAATTTATGGTCAGTATATATGACAAATTCTCTTGGCAGTAAATAGTATTGCCATATTTGCAATGCTCAGATCAGTGCCAAAAGTTCCTTGTCATACATGGAGTTGTTTAGCTGTGGTACTTGGAGCTTCTCACTATGGAAAGTAATTAGTCAGCTTTCCTACATCAGGATAACGCCTATTCCAACACTTGATGTGTCACACTCCAGCTCAAATATTTTCTTGAAGTAAGGTAAAACTAACATCGGGGTAGAGTTCAATGTTTCTTTTATCACAGTAAAGCTCCTCTCCTCCCTTTCTCCCCATCGGAAGTCGTTGTTTTTCTTCATTAGTTCAGTAAGTAGCACAGCGAGGGTGTTGAAATTTCTGATGAATCTTCTATAAAATGAAGCCAGTCCGTGGAAACTTCGCATGTCGGCACAAGTAGTAGAAGTTGGCCACTCGAAAATTGCTTAAATCTTCTCATCATTGACTTACAAGCCTCCTTTACTGATTACATAGCCCAAGAATACCACTTACTCTTAGCAAAAGCAACAGTTCTTTAGATTGCTGAATAGTCTCTTGACACGGAGAATATCCAGGACTGTTCTGAGATGTTCACAGTGACTCAGTATGTCGGTATTATAGATTAGGATGTCGTAGAAGTATATTATGACACACTTCTCGATGAGATGTCTCAGTACATGGTTCATAAGTCTCATGAAGGTGCTCAGGGCATTCGACAAGCCGAAGGGCATGACCATTCATTTGTAAAGTCCATGTCAAGTCTTGAACGCAATCTTCTACTCATCCCCTAGTTTCATGCAAATTTGATGGTAACCAAATTTAAGATCAATCTTATTGAAAATCTTAGCTCCACTCGGTTTATCCAACATGTCTTTTAGCCTCGGGATCGGATACTTGTATTTGATCATGATTTTGTTCACAGCTCGGCTGTCTATACACATCCACCAAGTTTTATCCTTCTTTGGTACTAGAAGCGTTGGTACAACATGAGGGTTAAGACTTTCTCTAACGTATCCTCTTTTAAGTAACTCATTAACTTAGTGTTGGAGCTTAGAAGCCTGTTCGGGATTTATCTGATAGGTAGGCTTATTCGGTAGTGCGGTGTCAGGTACTAAGTCAATACAGTGCTCTACGCCTTGAGTTAGGTGCAACCCCTTAAGTAAATATTCTAGGAACATGTTGGCATATTCATCTAGCAACTCCTTAATTTCTTTAGGTAGCTTACCTCACTCCCTCATTTTTAGTAGTCACTTAACTAACAAAAGGGTCGGCTCATTAGCATTGATGGCCTCTCGGAACTCGGCTCTACTCATTACCAAAGCCTTCTTTGATCTGCGAGTAACTTTTGTTTGTAACTTATTAACTTCTCTCGGTGGCATCCAATTTAGTGTGATCTTTTGGTCATCCTTCTCGAACATATACTTATTCCTGTAGCCGTTATATATAACTCTCCTAGCAAATAACTATGGCCTACCCAACAACACGTGGGAAGCGCACATAGGCAGTATGTCGCTGAAAACCTGGTTAGAGTGATTCCCTATAGTGATCGATAGTAGTATTTACCGAGTGACATGTAATGCTCCTTTCTCACTCAACTAGTGCAACTTCTACGGCCTTGGATGTGCAATAGTCGACAACTTTAGTTTTGAAACAAGATCAGTTGATGCCACATTAGTGCAGCTTCCACTATCCACGATGAGGGTGCACACCTAATCATTCATCTTACAAGTAGTATGGAACAAATTCTCTCTTTACTCCTCCTTTTGCGAGGGTTCCACGTTCATAGTGCGTTGGAAAACCATGAGTAACTTGTCCAAGTCTTCAACAAACACATCCTCCTTAATTAGCTCTTTCTTGATAAGGGCTTCTTCTTCTTCGGGTTCTTCATCTGTACTTTCTACTTATAACATCGGGACTTTTCCCTTGATGACCATTGTCTTACAGTTTAGGCATTGAGTAGCTACGTGTCTAAACCCTTGATACTTGAAGCACTTGATTTGGCTTGTCTTCCTACCTGACCTTTACCCCTTCTCATAAGTTTAGGTTGGCACTTCACCATTGGGTCGGCCTTTCTGGTTAGCTTGAACATCAATCTTTTTGTTCGGCTCTGTACTCGACTAAGCTTGGTAACTTGCTTGTTTAGGTTGGCTAGTTGGCACCCTCACCGTTAGTTGACTTCTCTTTTGCCTCTCTACTCGCTGGGCAATCTTAACAACTTCATCCATTATATCAAATCGTTGGAGCTCTACAATGTCTCAAATATCTCCTCTCAACCCAATAATGAATCTTGAGATTATTCGAGCTAGCGGTTCCTCCACTTTGTAACGTATCATAAGTATTTGAAATTCTTGAACATACTCATCAATAGTTCAACCTCTTTATCTCAGCTTTTGAAGCTGAATGAAAGTATCTTGAAGATAGGTTTCTGGCATGAATCCGTTTCTGAGTATTCTCTTTATTTTTGGCCAAGTATTAATCTCTTAGTATCCCTCTCGTCTCCTCATGGCTTGAAAATTATTCCATTAGATGGCGGCATATTCGGAGAACTTAATAGCAGTAGTTCTCACCTTCTCATAATCCTTATACTGATAGTAATCAAACATATTCCCCACCTTCTCTTCCCACTCTAAGTATTCATTAGCATTCTCAAATCCATTGAAACTCGGAGTTTAAAGCTTCACATGGTTGGATGCTTTAGGGACTCATACATACTCTTCTTCTTCCTCGTCTACCATACTTGCCAAATCAATCCTTCTCCTCACTTGTTCGCTTACTCCTTTACCTTGAATGGGTTGAGCTGGGTTCTGACTTTTAATAGGTTGAGCAACTTATGGGGTGTTTTGCGCAGCCTTAGTGAGTTAGCAAGACAACGCATGTGCAGTTTGGTTTAAGTCCACCAACAGGTTAGCTATCTTATCAAGTTTCTTGTTAGTGCTTTTGGTAGTTTCCTAAGACTGTCATTCATGGTGGACAACTCTACTGTCATCGTCAGTACCAACATTCATACTTGGGTCAGTCATTTTTTTTTTTTTTTAGATTCAAAGCTCAAATAAACACTTCAAGAAATTAACGGTTAACAACATAGCGCTCAAATGAATACAGTAGTTGCTTTTGCTTCACACACGCAAAATAGAGTATAACAACACTTCGAAAACACACGTCATCTCGAACAAAACCTTCGCTCTGATACTAAAATGTTGCGAATCGTAACTAAGAACAAACAAGCTTATAGAAAGCTCGAAAGAACTGATGGAGGAAAGTATGAAAGGAATAAATGATGAATGAAAGGTAAGCAAAACCTGCAAACAACTCTAGAGGATATGACACACCAATGGAACTTCTAAGGAGTTACGACATAATTCAATATGACACATGAATCAGTACAATGAGATTACCTGCTACCTAACGTTGCTTAAGAGTCAGGATAAGAGTAATGTTGAGAGTAAATAATGTGTTTAGGTAAGGAAGAAAATACTCAAGTATATTAAGGATAATTTGATTCCCATAGCTATAAGTACAAGGGTATTTATACCCATATGTTAGGGTAACTTGCCTAAAATGGAAAAGAAAAAAGGGCATTTCCTAAGGAAGTAATAGATAAGATACAAAAGGGTAAAAATGAATATATAAAAAAGATAATCATTGGTAAAACGGATTCTACACATGATACTGTACACATGGCGATACCACATTGGTGAGATTATTAGAAGATGTGGACAAAAAGTACGAACAGCTGGCTTGTCCAAGTAGGGATGGCCTAGTCATTTCGGAGTCTCTGTTTCTCGGCAAGGAAGATGCCGAGTAATTGGTCGACTCGGGTGTGAGTAAGTAATCTACAATTCGGTGCACTCTAGAAAGATGGACAGTCATATGGCGCGGCATGAAGGGGGACTTGGCAAAAAAGTATTAGGCTTCGGCAGGGGTCGACTGGAGCAAAAGGATTTATCGTGCCAATCCCTCTAGTCTTCAGGTTCGGTTGTGGATCAGAGGTCCGGTAGTCTAATTTCCATCAATCTCGGTATGAATCAAGTGCATATTGCAATAGTTTATTAAACTTAGTTTCATACTGAATTACAGTCATACCTCTCTTCTTTAACTCAAACAAATCGTGCACCATCCTGTTTTGAACACTATAGGGAAAATGCTTTTTCTTGAATTCCTCTTTAAACTTTTGTCAAGTAATATTATTCCCTAATTGTCTTGCTTTTGAGTCCTACCATACTGTAGTAGCTAACTTAAGCATGAAAGTACCATAAGATAACTTTTAAGATTTAGGAATTCTAAAAGCCTCAAAACTTCGTTCAATCTAAGCTAGCCAGTTGTCGACTAATGCTAGCTTACCCATTTCTCCCTTAAAATAATAGTTGGCTTTTATAAACTCAGGGAGTTTATTTACCTCTTATGGTCACTCCATCCTTTGTTCAGCCTCTTGGGGTCTCTTGTTTCCCACATTACCATTAGACATAAGATGTTGAATCAACATTCCTTGCTGTCTTATCATTGTATGCATACTGGCAAGTATTTGTCCAATAGGTATATTCTCTTGTAGAGGTGGTAGGGGTATATCTTGCCTATTTTATTCTCTAAGGGGTGATGGTGCTCTTGGTGGAGGGTTTTGATTTCCTTCAATTCCTCCATTACGACTTCTATTTCCAGCTTCAGCCATATTCACTTAATATCTATAACTTATAACCCTACATACATACCTATTTATAAGTTATCCTGTTCCTTAGTTTTGTAGACTTTTCATAAATTAGTAAATTCTTGCAATGTGTTTGCATAAAATAGTAATAACAATATCATTTCAATCAAAGTACATAATAGATTTAACTTCTACTATTAACTTGATTCAGCCTTTACATTATTGTAACTGACTACAACTTCAGAAACAAAAAGATACAACTCGATAAACTTGGGAATATATACATAAAATTTACAACTCGATTACAACGTTACTTACATAATCTAGTATAGACTCGATCTTTACAATTTTATAATACAAAAGATTACATCAACCTGGTTACATCAGACTTTTTTACAACATACATCTAACTTAATCTAAAAGCTACGAAATACATCAAAAGATCCAAAATACATTAGTTTTCACCAAAATTGCTACTGAATCATACCTAAGATCTAACTAACAAAGTCAGTCACCTACTAAAGCTAGTCCTCATTTAAACAATTTATGGTAGCTACTTGATCAAAAGAATCATGATCCATATGACCTCCTCCCAAATGATCTTCATCCTGACCACTTGATTCAAAGCTTATAGGTATTACTTCTAGACTCTTGGCAATCACAATCATTTCCTGTACCTCCTCATAATCAGACTTAACCACATTTCCATTCTCTACTCCAGTTATCCTGGTGTCTGCTATTACTTACATAATCAAAGCATGAATATCCACACTAGGCTCATTTTCAATCTTTATCTCTTATTCCTCTTCAGGTTCTTCTTTAGGATCTTCTTCCTCAGGGTCTTCCTCCTTAGGATCCTTGTTAACATTATCCTTACCCTCATGATCATTACTTTATGCATTTGGGATAGTAAAATTATAAATGTAGGTTTATTCCCTTTGTAATAAAAAATCTTCAACAATAGGCTTAACTCAACAACTAACTCTCCTCATCTGTCTCTAATCATAAGCATTGGCAAATACAGCCACCTATCATCTAACATTATAAATGATATTTATTGGTTCAAAATAACAAAATAAGTATATCAATATTGTTAAATCTAATTTAAAAATTGACCCAAACAATAAAAGAACTAATTTTAAGGATCAAATCAAATTCAGTGAAAAAATAAAAGGAAAATATCATTTTTTAATCACAAAAGATAAATAAAAGATTATTAACTACCTTGACTCTATTAATACAAAAAAATAAAATAAAATAAAATAACAACACCAATTAAAACCCAAAAACATTTCCATATTAACTCTACGCACCATTGCATAGGAAGTTAAGGTTTTTCTTTCCATCTCTTGTCATCTTTAAATCAAACAAGTGAAAGGAACCTTGTTATGATTGATGATATGATGCCTTGCATATCATTGATGGCTGAAGATTTCTTCTTTGCTTAATCTTCATCGTAAATTTTTGTAGTTTTTCTTTTTATTTTTCTTTCTCTTTAAACAATCTCTTTTTTTCTTTTGCCATGAAGAAGGAAGGATAGGATAATAACAATGACAAGAAGGAAAAAATAGTGTCTATTAGTTTATTTTAGGCAATCTCTTTTCTTCTTCCTTTTAATCTCATCTTGTCCTTTCAAGATCAAAAGTGCATGAACCTATCCTTATCTTTAGGGCAAGACTTTGTACCTTATCATTTGTCTCAAGTCCTCATTCTTGGTAAAAATTCTTGTAACCTTTCTCACAAACACTTAGTATGCATTTCAAATTTTCACTCAATGTAAAACCATGACTAACCTTTTCATAGGACAATAGAGAACCCTAAGGATTGCAATGTAAGCTTAAGCTTTTAGCATTGCATTGGGTCCTGATAGACCCGATCGATTGCCTGGGTGATTGTTGAATAATCTGAGTTTATCTATCCAATTTATTAAGAAAACAGGCTTAGTGTAATGCCTCGGGACCCTATTTGTGTATTAAGACCCACCACATATTCTTACTAATCGGAAATATGCTAAGGTTTGTAAATCCATAAGTATTTATCTTTAGCATAAACATTTACCACATATAATCCACTCTAATGATCATAACCGTTGCTTATACCAACATAACAATCTAAGGAGTTTACCTACTCATAAACCATAAACAATACGAAAAGTAACTTTAGGAGTCTCTAATCTCCTCAAGATAACACATAGCCACAAAATAAAATAAGAAAAGAGTCCATCTCCTCAATAGTAACAAGGCTCTCTTGATCATAACATATCTCCATCAATACATAGGTCATCTCAACTCTAATCATTATAATAATATAAATATTCAACGCCCTCCTCTTCCTAAATGTCATCTACAAACAGCTCCTTATAAATAGGGTACTCATCCATCCTTGTGCCTAAAAACGAATAAAGAATATTGAAGCCTAGACGGGTGCATAAACACTCAGGATGCTAAGCCAAAAACATTCACATGCATATAATGCAAGCTATATCAAGTATAAGCAAACAATATATTAATTATTTTTAATTTAGGTCCACAAGCATCAAAGGAGTACTCATGACTCCACCATATCTTGATCTTTTTTACATACATAGGTAGTTATAAATATACATTTTCCTTTAAGTCTTTTATGTCTGAATCTAGAGTCTAGAAATTCTACAATTCTAACTACGTTGTCCCATAGATGAGTCCATTAGGAAAACCTTACATATGATCAGTAGTTGCTCCTATAAGGATCTACTACCGCAGGCCCTTAAAGCGAGTCAGTCAAGCATAACCACCAATCAAGGTCAATTAGGTCAATTATAAGTTAGTCCGGTTTTCATACTAAGACCTAGTAAGCACAAGCAAACACCATATACTTGAGTCATAGTAAATAGTTTGGCAAAGGAATACAAAAGAGAAAATCTAAG
Organism: Lumnitzera littorea; assembly: GCA_024138015.1. NCBI lineage: Eukaryota > Viridiplantae > Streptophyta > Magnoliopsida > Myrtales > Combretaceae > Lumnitzera > Lumnitzera littorea. The sequence goes on along the minus strand of JAMXBB010000007.1, from coordinate 109,065,237 downwards.
TCCCTAGCCCCAAACGCAACATATTCAACTTAATTCTTATGCTCTAAATAAATTAGAAACTTGTGAAATTCTAAATCGATCAATTCTTAACTTTCTTCATCTCCATCCTCATTGGCTCCTATATTTGAAGTTGAAGTATGTAGTCTAAACCAACTTAAAATTTCAATCTTAGAGTAAAGATTACATCTTTTGGAAGTGGAAAGGCTAGGCAAGGATTTGGCCGAGTTAGAATTGATTGAAAACAAGGTTAAGAAACAAAAGGGAGTGAAACAGGGCATGGCATCTAGATGTTAAGCTCTTGCCACTTATAGTGGGTTAGTGTTTGGATGGCATCTAGTAAGGTGTCCAGATGCCTTACTTCTGCTCTGTAGATTTTGCATAATTGAACCCCTTCAAAACTAATGACCTTTCACCCAAATCCTTATCTAAACTTGAGCACTTTTAGTCTTCAAATTGGGACGAAATAAACTAAAGATTTGCAGCCTTAAAGTCTAATTAAAACTCCAATTTTTAGCCCCAAATAATGGATTCTTGCTCAACAACCCAAAATTAAGAATGAAAACTCAAGGAACTTACTTGAAATACTCTAAACACTTGGTGAAATCTAAGAGTGAAGCTATAAACTACCTAGAATTTTTAAAATACTTGATTTCAGATTAAATCTTCAATAAAATACCAAGTTCAACTTCCCTAAAACACTAAACCACGAAGGAAATCAATCTTAACTTCTTCAAGAAATTCCATTACACTCACATTAGATACCCAAAGGAGTTGTCACTTGAAGATGCTCAACAATCCTAACTCGAATCTCTTATAAATCAGTTGAAATCTACAAGGAATGAGAAGACTTAGAGTACTAGAAAGCTTAATACGAATTTGTTTAGGCTTAAGTTTTAATATTTTTACCTTAATCACCTTTAATCTTCTTCTTAAGGTAGGGTTTAGAGAAGAGCTCTTAATTTTTTGCCAAAAGAGGAGAGTTTTTTAGACTATAAGTGGCAAATACTTAGGTTTAGTAAAGGGGGTAGATTAAGGGTAAGGTTTATAGATCTTTTGGAATGCCCAAAATGCCTTTGTTTTTGCAAAAAATTTTCTTGACATATTACATCATCACCCCCCTTAAGAATCTTTTGTCTCGAAAGTTTACCTAAATTTGAGAACAACTCTAGACACTTTTGCCTCATGTTGTGCTCTAACTCTTAAGTGGCCTTGCTTTTTGAGTAGTTTTCCTATTATATCTTCATATAAGGGATTATACTTCTTCTTAACTCATGAACCTTCTTATCAACTATCTTAAGGGGTCTTTCCTTGGTGGTGAAATTAAGTTGCAAGTTCAAAGACTCCAAATCTACAATGGGCACATCTACATCTTATAGTCTTTGATCTAACTTAGGCACAAACTTCTTCAACATTGATACATAGAAGACATGTGCACTCCCTCTAAGACTACTGGCAAAGTTAAACGGTAAGCCACTTTTCCAATATCCTTAAGCACTTCAAAAGGATCGATGAATCTAGGGCTCAACTTTCCCCTTAGTTCGAATTTGACCACTCCTTTGATCGGAGAGATTGCAACGGGACTTGATCACCTACTTGAAACTCTAAGGGCCTTCTTCTTCTATTTGCATAATTCTTTTGCCTACTTTGAGCTGCTAGCATCTTCTACTGTATGACTCTAAGCTTATCAACTATCTCTTGCACCAAATCTAAACCCAAAAGTTGTCTCTCACTAACTTCATCGCAATGACTGGAAGACCTACACTTCTTACTATACAAAGCTTCAAAAGGCGCCATCTAAATCATCGTTTGGTAACTATTGTTGTAGGAGGACTCTACCAAAGGAAGATGCTTAACCTAATTTCCACCCAACACAAGTTTACAAAATGTCCTTTAAGATCTGAATAGTCCTCTCAGATTATTTATTTATTTGAAGATGAAAAGTGATGCTAAAATGTAGATTGGTACCCAATTCTTTCTGGTAGACACCTCTAAAACTTACTTACAAAGCAAGTATCCCTGTTTGAAGTTATTGACACTGGCACACCATGTAGCTAAACTACATGTCAAATGTAATCCTTGACTAATCTTTCTATATCACATCCTAATGCGAACTGTGACCAAGAACAGATAAGGCGGGTTGCTAGATGGGTCCAAGCTTATAGAAAACTCGAAAAGGGTTAATGGGGAAAGGTACAAAAAGGGGTAAAAATGTCGAATGAAATATCAAGCAAAAACCCACAAACAGCTCCAGAGGATATGACACACCAAAAGAACTTTCGAGGACTCATGATACAATTCAATATGACGCACGAATTGGTCTAATGAGGTTACTCGCCACCTAACCTTGCTTAAAGGAAAAGATAAGAGTGATGCCGAGAGTAAATAAGCAATGTTTATGCAAGGAAGAAAGTACTTAAGTGTATTAAAGGTAGTCTGATTGATCTTACAACTATAAGTACAGGGGTATTTATATCCGCAAACTAGAGCAACTTGCTCAAAAGGGAAAAGACAAAAATGACATTTCTTAAAGGGGCAATGTACATGTTACAAAGGGGCAAAAATGAATATAAAAGGAAAATAATCATTGGTGCTATAGATTCTACATGTTATATACGTGGCGATGTGGCATTGGCGGGGTCGTTAGGAGATGTGGACAAAAAGTACAGACAAATGGGCTTGTCCGAGTAGGGATGGTTTAATCAGTCCGAATTCTCTCTTTCGTCTTCTTGGCAAGGATGATGCCGAGTGATTGGGTGGCTCGACAATAGAGAGTAATTGTCAACTTAGCATGCTACAGAATAAAGGGTGGTCATATGGCATGACATTAGAGGTGGCTTGGCAAGTAACTATTTGGCCTCGGCAGGGGTTGGTTGGAATATGAGGATTAGTTGTGCCAACCCCTTTAGTCCTTGGGCTCGACTACGGGTCAGGGGTCCTATAGCTTAATTTTTATCATTCCTTTTGGGTTGTTTTGGATTTGGGACCAAATTCGAATAGTGTTTGCTTAGTCCTTCGTCAGGGTGATATAGATTGAGATCGGCAATGTTGAAAGCGTTAGAAACCCCATAGTCCTCAGGTACCTCCAACTTGTAAGTGTTGTCATTAAAGGATTTTGAAAGGTCCTTCCGCTCTTACAGATAACTTGTTCTTCCTTTTGTTTGAGAACCACTCTTTGTTGAGGTATAGCCATACCAAGTCTCCTGGTAGAAATTGTTTGGCTGACCAATGCTTGGTCTTTTCACACATTCTTTTAGCAACCTGGTCGATGTGCCAAATGACCTTGTCATAGATGTGTTGAAGAGATTATACTTTAGCTAAGGTGTCGGGGTCCTCTTATGTGGGTGCGCGTACAGGGGCATGGTCGAAGGGCAACTTGGGATTGAATCCATAGATCACTTCGAAGGGGGTCTGCTTAGTGGTGTTATGTATGGTTTGGTTATAAGTAAACTCAACCACTGGCAAGCAGACGTCCCAATCAACTAAGTTCTTGCCAACTGCAACTTGGAGCAGTGAACCTAAAGTACGATTAACCACCTCTATTTAGCCGTCAATTTAGGGGTGATAAGAGGTACTGAAGAGCAATTTGGTTCCCAGCCGACGCTACAGGGTTCTCCAAAAATGGCATAAGAACTTTGGGTCTCTATCAAAGACTACACTTCTCAGCATACCATGTATTCACACAATCTCCTGTAAGAAAAGAGAAGCAATAGTTGAAGTGTCGTTAGTTTTGGTGTAGGGTATAGAGTGTGCCATTTTACTGAACTGATCCACAACGACCATTACAAAATCTTTTCCTCGAGTAGTTCTTGACAATCCGGGAAGAAAGTCCATACTTAATTCAGTCCACGGCTTCATTGGAATAGGTAGGGGCATTGCTTTCCCTTGTTTAACTAGACACTTAGCCTTTTTGCACACAGTACAGCTTTCGACCACCCGGTACACATCTCCTTGCATTCTTGGCCAAAAGAATCAGCAATTTAATAGTTTATAGGTCCTTCTCTCTCCAAAGTGCCCGGAGAGTCCTCTGTTGTAGGCCTTCCTAATTAGTAATTCCCGTAGGGAATAAATTGGCACATATAGTTTCCTTCCTCGAAATTGATAGCCATCTTGTACATAATACTTGTCTACTGTTCTCCCATTTACGCATCTCGAAATTATTAGTCTAAAGTGTAGATCCTTGGAGTACTCTTCTTTGACACTCGTAAAACCAAACAATTTGGTTTGTAATTCTGACAAGAGCGCATGCCTCCTCAAAAGAGCATCTGTAATTACGTTGTTCTTTCCTTGTTTGTATTTGATCACAAAATTGAATCCCTCAAGGAATTCAATCCATCTCGCCTGCTGCTTGGATAGCTTAGTTTGACTTCGGAGGTATCGTTATGACTCGTAGTCGGTATATATGACAAATTCTCTTGGCAGTAGATAATGCTACCATACTTACAGTACGCGGATTAGTGCCAAGATCTCTTTGTCATACACAGAGTAATTTAACTGGTGTCCTTGGAGCTTCTCATTATGGAAGGCAATTGATTGGTCTTCCTGCATCAGGACAGCACCTATTCCAATACCTGACACGTCGCACTCTAGCTAAAAAATTTTGTTAAAGTCGGGTAGTACTAACATTGGGGCGTAGGTCAACCTCTTCTTAATCTCAACAAAACTCCTCTCCTCCCTTTCTTTCCATCGGAAGTTGGTGTTTTTTTTCGTTATTTCAATAAGTGGCGTAGTGAGTGTGCTGAAGTTCTTGATGAACCTTCGGTAAAACGAAGCCAGTCCATGGAAACTTCTTATGTTAGCACAAGTAGTAGGGATCAGCCACTCAACAATTGCTCGGATCTTCTCATCATTGACTCACAAGCCTCCTCCATTGACTACATAGCTTGAGAATATGACTTCCTCTTGGTAGAAGCAACATTTCTTCAAATTGCTTAATAGTCTCTTAGCACGAAGGATATCCAGGACCGTCTTGATGTGTTCATAGTGACTTGGCATGTCGGCACTGTAGATCGGGATGTTGTCGAAGTACACCACAACATACTTCCCGATTAGATGTCTCAGCACATGATTCATAAGTCTCATAAAGGTGCTCGGGGCATTTGACAAGCCAAAAGGCATGACCATCCATTCGTAAAGTCCATATTGAGTCTTGAATGTAGTCTTCTACTCGTCTCCTAGCCTTATGCGGATTTGATGGTAGCTAAACTTGATATCAATCTTGTTGAAAATTTTGGCTCTACTCAATTCATCCAACATGTCTTCTAGCCTTGGGATCGAATACCTGTATTTGATCGTGATTGTGTTCATAGCTTGGTTGTCAACATACATTCGTTAGGTTATATCCTTCTTCGGCACTAGAAGTGCAGGCACAGCACAAAGGTTAAGACTTTCTCTTACTTATGCTCTTTTTAGCAACTCATTGACTTGACATTAAAGCTTAAAAGCTTGCTTGGGATTCATCCGATAAGCTGGCTTATTCGGCAATGCAGCGCCGGGTACTAAGTCAATGCAGTGCTCTATGCCTCGGGTCGAGGGCAACCTTTCTGGCAACCGTTCTGGGAACAAGTCGACATATTCATCTAATAGTTCCTTCACCTCTTAGGGTAAATCATTTCGTTCCTTCATTTCTAGTAGCCGCCTGACCAATAGGAGGGTCGGCTTGTTGGCATTAATGGCCTTTCGGAGCTTGGTTCTGCTCATCACTAGAGCCTTCTTCAATCCATAAGCAAGTTTTGTCTGTAACTTGTGAACTTCTTTCGGCGGCATCGGATGTAGCGTGATCTTCCAATCATCCTTCTTGAGTATATAGGTATTCCTGTAACCGTCATGGATGACTCTCCTATCAAATAGCCATGGTCTTCCTAGCAACACGTGCGACATGCACATGGGTAGTACGTCGCAAAGTATTTAGTGATCGGCAGTAGTATTTACCGATAGTGATTGGTAGTAGTATTTGCCAAGTGACGTATAATGCTCCCTTCTCATTCAACCAGTACAACTTGTACAGCTTCAGGTGTGTAATAGTCAGAAACCTTAGTTTTGAAACGAGGTCGGCTGACGCTACATCGGTGTAGCTCCTACTATCTACGATGAAGGTGCACGTCTAATCATTTACCTTGCAGGTGATATGAAATAAGTTCTCTCTCTACTGTTATGCCTCGAAGTCACAGACTCACAACAGTCCCGCCATGTAAACAATTCTATAATAATAACTGGCCTTACAGTACCTACTATAGACATGATCTATACAAGGTGTCGATGACTCCTCGCTTTGAAGTAAACAGTTCAATTAAATGTTTAACTACAATTATGGTAAATATCACAAATTTTTAATAAACATACATAATTATATATAAAGTCCACAGAACTTCCCAAGAAACTCTACATAAACATAACGGTTCACTAATTTACATAACAACTATCAGTCTTTCATCCTCAAACTACAAAGGACACTTTAGCTACACATCCACTATTAAGTAAATTGAACCTCACACCCTTAGCTTCAAAAGAACTAACCTCTGGATAATTGTAAGGCGATATAATACTTGAAGTATTCAGAAATTAGGACCTGTAAAAGGATCTATAAGGGTATGAGCAACTACAGCTCAGTAAGTTGAATTGGAGACTCATGAATGTATACAAACACAAACAAGATTATCAAACAATTACTTTCATGCAATGCAACAATTACGTGTCATCGCACAACGTAGTCTCGTCCGTTGTGAAATCAGATAAATTTCACCCGCTCTAATCCGGGTTGAGGAGTTTCAATGTTATGCAGCAGCTTACAACCAAACTCAGGCTTATGCAATGGAGACATCGCTCCTCCTGCGACTACCTTCGAACCATTAACTTCACCCTTGCCGCGACCTTCTCTCCTATCACTTAGTTCGATTAAGGATGAAGAAAGGGCTATCATGCAATCCTGTGCTATCCCTTTTGAAGGGTTCAGTATTCGGTTGGAGAATCCTAATGATCCCCTAATGGGTTACAATGCATAACATTTTAGGTCATTAGAGTCGAATAAGATTAAATTTCATTTAGGGTTTTCAAACAATTTTACACCAATTCAATCATAACACGAAATCAATTATATTACAAATTTCAACACGAATTCAGATACATCAAACACATGCGTAAACTACTTACAATCACAATCATATACAATCCTAAGTCTCCAAGTATCATAAAAATAGTACTTTAATACAGTAAGTAATAACCTAACTTGGAATTTCTCCATCACTCGATTACTTAATTACAAGCTGATTCATCTTTGGATATCTTATAATACAAATAAGTCTTTTTAGTACTTATACTTTAAGGATTCATATTCTAAGTTATAATTTAACTTATTTTTTCCATGTATACTTATTATGTACTAATGATTCTTTCTACCCTATTTTAGGGTTTGTATCTTAAATTAGATTTTAGTTTTGATTCTGAAGTCTTAAATATGCTTGAATCATAATGTGAAATTAATCACATTAAGCTTGAGTATTCTAATATTCTATTGGGTCTTAATTTAGTATTCTAAACTATTCGGTACACGCTAATCCTAATTTGGGTACCGGATTTATTCCCGATGTGAGAAAATCTTACATTTTTTATACAATTACCTAAATTTAAATTTTGTTTCAGATTTAGTATACTCTAATTTTTATTATAAAATTATCTAAATAATCCTAATTTTTCATATTTATTAAATTTTCAATTCCACATATTCCTAATTTCCTATAATTACTACCTAATTCCTAAATTAATTACACTTAATACTCCAAAGGCTAGGATTAGGTTTCCACAACAAAGATTAGGATTAGGTTTCCACAACAAAGATTAACATCCCTAAACATCTAATTGTTATCTAAATCAGTAATTAATTACTTAATTACTTAATTAACCCAAAATTACCCAATTTTTCCATCATTTTAGAGCTAAAAATTTACTTAAAAATTTCAAAAATTAATTTTAAAAAATGGCTTCATAACACTATTCTATATTACTTAAGCATTTTACAGAAAAAATTTGAGCTCCAAATTATACTCCTAAGTCTATTTATTTCTAGTTCTAATCATGCTCAGTTTTGCTTAATTTGTTAAGAACCCTATATTTTTAGATGTGATTAAACTTAATCACTATTTTCCCCTAAATCTACATACAATAAAACCTTAGAATAACAAGTTTCATAATTTTCTAGGTAAAATAACTAATTTTAAGAAATTATACAAAATCGGAGCAGATAAGGGACTCACTTAGTTCGATGTTTTTTGGCCATCCAACTCCAGTCCAAGTGTGTTAGCCGGCCTAGATGGTAGGTCTGGAGTGGGGTGGTAGTGGTGGCTCGGTCTCGGGTGGTGGTAGTGGCTCGGTCCCAAGTGGTGGTGGTGTGTGGGTTTGGCTCATTAGCCCTAACTGCATAGTTTTCCTTTCTTTTTTTTTTCTCTGGTTTTTCTCTTGAATTTCGGTGCTCTCTATTTTTCTTTGATTTCTAACTGTTTAAAGGAGCTATGTAAATTTTTTCCCTATTTATAGAGCTTTGTAGTAATTAATGTGCATTAAATTAGATAAGACATTGTCCAAATCCCTTAGTTTTTAGCTTTTGTGTTGCTTGATTTTGATTGGGCAATTTTTTTCTACACTTCCTGACTTGCCACGACCACATCCACCTCATTCTTGATTCTTTTGATTTTTTTTATTTTTTTAATTAATTAATAATTTTCCTTAATTATTTACTAAGTTTTAGGCAATTTAAGAAATTTTGCATATTTTTATCTACATGTAAATACGTCTGGTGTACTTGTGAATATTCCTAATTATTATTTAGGTTATTCTATAATTTTTTGTATACATATAATCTATCTCTAGTAATTTATTAGTTATTAGATTACACTTTTTGCCTTTTCGATAATTAACAATTATTATACTTAAAATTTAAAAAATTTATAGTCTCCTATTTTATTACTTATTTTCTTAAATTCAAATTTACGGGGTCGTTTTTACTAATTTTTCTATCCATAGTTTATAATTTGGGTTTGATCGGATCCTTTAACCGATCGTCCTAAACTTTGTGTTCTAAATTTAATCCTACAGTCACTTGGCTTAACTTTAGGGCTTACGTCTGCTCCTCCTTTCATGAAGGTTCCATACTCATAGTGCATCGGACAACCATGAGTAGTTGGTCTAAGTCCTTGACATACACGTCTTCCTCAATCAACTCTTTCTCGACAGGAACCTCCTCCTTGGGTTCCTCATCTGTACTCTCTATGTCTAACCTCGAGATGTCTCCTTTGATGATCATCATCCTTCAGTTCGGGCACTAAGTAGCCATACGTTTAAACCTTTGACACTTGAAGCACTTGATTTGGCTAGTCTTCTTGCTAGACCCTTACCTCTTCTCATATATTTGGGTCGGCGTTACATCTTCAGGTCAGCTTTTCTGCTCGGCTCAGACATCAACCCTTCTGCTCAACTCGGAACTCAGTAGAGTTCGATGACTTACTCGTTCGGGTTGACTAGTCAGCATTCTAGTCATTACTCGGTTCTTTCTCTGCCTCTCTACTCGTTGGGTAATCCTAACAGCTTTATTTATTATGTCAAATCGTTAGAGCTCCACAATGTCTCGGATGTCTCGGATGTCTCCTCTCAACCCAATGACAAACCTTGAGACTATTCGGGCAGGTGGCTCCTGTCACGACCCGAGAGGGTTAGTCGTGACAGACGCCGTATACCGTACAAAGGATTGCAGATTGAATTCCCTTATAATCGATGACCTTTTTATATGATACACAAGGCTATACCTACTACTAACTACCAAGAGTGCGCAAGCTTAAGCAATATCCTTTCATGATAAATAATAAAATTATAAAAACATAAGACATGGTCTATTTGTATAAAAGTTTACAGATACAGAGTCTAAAACGTGTCTGAAGTTAGACTAATAAAAATTACATATTTAAATCTGTGATTAAATCAAAAGTACTCTTCGTCCTCATTCAGCTCCCACACTAACCTCGTATAGAAAACTAACCTCGGGTATGCGACGACCCGACTCCACAAAAAGGTTGGCTTGCGAAAGAAGACTATAAGGGTATAAGCTAACTAGCTTAGTGAGATAATTTTCCCTCAACCATACAGCAATCAAGTTATACAACAGTTAAGTTCAACCAAATGAATGCATGACAAATAATATGCCAGACAAATAATATGCCAAACAAATACATGCAGGTGACCAGGTACTGCATGCAACTCAAATTTAATGCCCTCTGGAGTCAGGGTTGGAGATTCATCGGTACAGTCAGATCTGGGTATCATATTAGAACTTATTTCGTAACGAAACTCCGCATTTCGTATTTAAAATGTAATGGTACATCTATTACCAGCTTTATTAAAACGAGTTCTACATATGATTGTGAGTAGGTTTACGCAGCCCTCACTTATCCCTAAATGAAGGCCCCTAGACTCGACCCTTAGACAGGCGGTTGGCGCCTCCAACGCCTGGTCATCCCGCGGGCTGGGGTAAGGTCATATCGCACGTGTGCACCATACGAAATCAATAACAATCAATAATCAACCCACGTATGGCCTCTTGTTATCTCCGTGTAATGTAACTGCCGGAATTAGTTATGCAGTGCATGATTTATGCATGATCCAAGTTAACTTTTCTAGTCGAATAAAATTTAGTCTTATTTATTCAATGATTATTCCAAGTCACAAACAATTAATTTTAGTGAATCAACTATGTAACAATCATTACATTATTGAAGTTTAAAATAAATTCATCATCAACAATAATTATCATGCACAAGCATAACTCAACCCCATACACATTCATTTATAAATCATAATTTATATTCACTAACTACAAGCACAAATAAGTATGGAATCACTAGGAAAAACTCACTTAACCATAACCAACTCAGGAGTCGTAGTAGTTTGGGGGTAGCTCAGAGTCGATATCGAGATCACCTGAGAATAAGGGAAATTTGTAAGTTTGGGAATTTAAAGCTAACTAATATCATAATTTGTAAGGTTTACTTTACTTAGTTACGTGAAATTGTTGATTCGAGCTTTTTTATTGAATCGCGTGTAACTTTTTCGTTATAGCTTGGATCGTTATGAACTTATAGTTCATTTTGATCGTTTTCGAATGTATTTTCTAATAATGAGGTCCGTTTTGGACATTGTGACTTGTAGTTTAAATTGTGATATAAAAATATCACAAAAATTATTATTTAAGTTTAAAAATTATAAAATATTAATTTTTATCTTTTTTCTTAACATATTTATGATTATTTTCCTATTTTTGATATTATTACTTTATTATGATTATTATTATTATTATGACCTTTATTATTTTTATTATTTTTCATTTTCTTATTATTTATGTATTTCACGATTTATACATACATATATATATATATATATATATCTACACCTTACATATTCATGAATTTAGTAAATACTATATATCATATATGCTAATACATATTTGGTATACTACTTATATATATATACTATACATTATACGCCTTATATATGTATATGTATTTATTGAAAATAAACATACTCTTATATACATATTCATGTATTCATGTGTTTATATTTATACATATAAGTCTTACATGTGTACATAAATATAAATACATACATATATATTTATATAGTATTTGTTATAAAATATGTATACTAGATATTATATATGTATTATACAGTATATGCCATATACCACCATACATACACTCTATATTACATATATATTTATATATCATATATTACCACTCATGGAAGTATACTACTATATATATATATTATATACGATTACATATATATATATACTAAAATAATTATACATGGATACATATATATATATAGTTTACGGTACAAAAAAATATATATACTATAGTTATTTAATGAAATACATAATACTAATTATATGTATTCTTAAAAAAAATACACAATACATATTCTTCCTTATAATATACCAATGTACATACATATGTATATATATATAGCCTAATACATGCATATATTATTCAATTTATGTATTTATGCACATATACATGGACTTAGTAATGTTATATTTAAATAAATACTATACAAATACTTCATTTATACATGTATTACTATATAATATACATTTATACTAAAAAAATAAATTACTTACTTATTGATTTAATTTCTCTTCTTCTTTTCCTTCTTCTTTTTCTTCCTTCTTTTTCTTCTTTCTTTTTCTTCCTTCTTTTCTCACTGTTTTATGCTTCCAGGTTTCGGTTTTGTTTTTAAAAAAATTTCCAGATTTTTGGTTGTTTCAATTTCACATCCAGACATTTACTTTCGGCTGGAAGTATTATATATATATATATATATATAAATATATCTTACACAAATCCATTTGATTTAGTATTTATGGAGAAAGGACAATCTAATCTATTTGTATTTGATTTGCCTTTCCTAATTGCAACACTTGTAATTTTAATTCCTCATGTGGGCTACTATTTTAACTGATTTTTTCTTTGTTTTGTAGGACGTGGTAATGGAGAAAGAAAGGAAAGGAAGAAAAGAGATAAATTGAAAAAGAATTAGAAGGAAAATAAAAATTAATAATAAATATATATAATTTTTTAAAACATATAAATTATAATAATTCTCATCGTAAATTAATTTTTAAATTTTTGTGAAATTTTATCAATTTAATTGGTACCCACTACAATTATAATTTTTATAAGTTATTGTAGCGATTTTGTTAAAATTTCACGCGAATAGGCGTTTTAGTTGAAAATTACAATCGACTATAATTTTATTACTATTGAGTAATATTTAACTATTTTATAAGTTTATATTTATAATTTTAAGGTTTCGAACAAATTCGGGTTCAATTTTGATTAATAGTGCATAAAGCAGTTTTAAGGTTTTAGTACACGATTTAGGGTTTCGATTAATTCTTAAGTTTTTGTTATCGGTGTTATATTTGATTTATTAAACTTCGTAATCTTTTATTGTTACTAGCCTTATCGACTTATTGTATAGTTTAGGGCACTCGGACTTGAGTTAGGGTTCAACTACTATTTTCATAGGGTTTACAGTTCCTCCACTTCGCATCTTATCATAAGCATTTGGAATTCTTAAACATATTCACCAACAGTTTGGCATCCTTATCTTAGCTCCTAAAGCCGAGTGAAAGCATCTTGGAGATAAGTTTTTGGTATGAATCGATTTCTGAGTACTTTCTTCATCTCAAACTAAGTGTTAATCTCTCGGTACTCTTCTCTTCTTCTCATGGCCTGAAAATTCTTCCACTACATGGCAGCAATTCGTACTTTCTCATAATCTTCATATTTATAATAATCAAATACATGCTCCACCTTCTCTTCCCAATCCAGATACTCATCAGCATTCCCAGATCCATTGAAACTTGGAATCCAAAGCTTCACATGGTCGGATGCTTTGAGGACTTGTATACGCTCCTCTTTAAAATACTCTTCCTCTTCCTCATCTAGCTCTCTCAAGTCTATCCTTTGCCTTACTCGTCCGCTAGCTCCTTCACTTCGAACTAGTCGAGTTGGGTTTTGACCTCTAATAGGTTAAGCAGCTTGTGGAGTGTTTTACGTAGCCTCAGTGGGTTAGGAAGAAATGGCATGAATAGCTTGGGTCAGATCAACCGAGAGGTTAGCTACCTCATCAAGTCTCTTGTCAATACTTCTAAGAGTTCCCTAAGATTGTTGTCTATGGTGGATAACTCCACTGTCATCACCAGCATTAACATTCATACTTGGATCTGTCATTTTTTCTCACAGATTGAAATTTAAACAAACACTTCAGAAGGTGAATAGGTAACAACATAGCAATTAGATGAACACAGTAACTTGCTATGTTTTGCATACACAAAACAGAGTATAATAGAAGTCAGGAAGAACTAACTATAGCTTACACAAAATCTCTGCTTTGATACCAAGATGATGTGAATTGTGACCAATAACAGATAAGGCTGGTTGTTAGATGGGTCCAAGCTTGCAGAAAGCTCAAAAAGGGTTAATGGGGAAAGGTATGAAAAGGGGTAAAAATGTCGAGTAAAGTAATAAGCAAAAACCTACAAATAGCTCCAGAAGATATGATGTACTAAAGGAACTTCTGAGTATTTACGGCACAATTCGATATGACACACAAATTGGTCTAATAAGGCTACTTGCCACCTAACCCTGCGTAAGGAAAAGGATAAGAGTAATGTCGAGAGTAAATAAGCAGTGTTTACATAAGGAAGAAAGTACTCGAGTGTATTGAAGGTAGTTTGATCGATCTTACAACTATAAGTACAAGGGTATTTATACCCACAAACTAGAGTAACTTGCCCAAAAGGGAAAAGACAAAAAGGACATTTCCTAAAGAGGCAATGTACATATTATAAAGGAGAAAAAATGAATATACAAGGAAAATAATCATTGGTGCTATAGATTTTACATGTTATATACGTGGTGATGCGGCATTAGTGGGGCCGTTAGGAGATATGGACAAAAGGTACGGATAGATGAGCTTGTCTGAGTAAGGATGGCTTAATCAATCTAGATTCTCTCTCTTGTCTTCTTAGCAAGGATGATGACGAGTAATCGTCAACTCGGCAATAGAGAGTAATCGTCAACTCGGCATGCCACAGAATAAAGGGTGGTCATATGGCATGGCATTAGAGGTGGCTTGGCAAGTAAGTATTCGATCTCAGCAGGGGTTGGTTAGAACATGAGGATTTATTGTGCTAGCTTCTCTAGTCCTCGGGATTGGCTGCAGGTTAAGGGTCTTGTAGCTTGATTCCCACCACATCTTGTATTGATTAGTATGAAGTGGGTCGTCTTGGTTAACTTATCTACAATCACCTATGCTACATCATGTTTATCTTTGATCTTTGGGAGGTAACTGACAAAATCCATAGTGATGTGCTCCCATTTCCACTTTGGTATTAGCAAAGGTTGCAACTCTGTTGCTAATCTCTTATGCTCAAACTTAACCCTTTAACAAGTAGGACACTACGAAACAAACTTGGTTATATCATGCTTTATGTTCCTCTACCAGTAATGACACTTCAAATCCTTATATATCTTAGTGCTTTCAGGGTGTATTGAATATGCTGAACAGTGAGCCTCTTGTAATACTTTCTTTTTCAACTCTAAATCCCTTGGTAAGCACAATCTTGTCCCATATCTCAAGATCTCATCGTTGTCCAACCTGAACTCATGTGCTAATCTATGTTCTACTTTACCCCTTAAGTCTTGTATCTCTTGATTCTTTATTTGCACTGCTTTGATCCAGTCTACTAAAGTCAGTTGAATGTGCAAACTTACCAATCTTGCTCCCACTTCACTAGTCACAACTTCCAAGTTCATCTTGTGCTTGTCCTCAAGCAAATGCTTCCAAGTAGTGATCAAGGTAACAATATTGCATTACTTCTTCCTGCTAAGCACGTTTACTACTACATTTGCTTTTCCAAGGTGGTATTGAATATCCACATCATAATCCTTTATCAACTCCAACCACCACCTACGTTATCTCATATTTAAATCTTTTTAGGTGAATATATACTTTAAACTCTTATGATCGGTGAATATCTTGCACTTTTCCCCGTACAGGTAGCGTCTCTACAACTTTAAAGCCAATACTATTGCTGTAACTCTAAATCGTGAGTTGGGCAATTCTTCTCATAAGGTTTAAGCTGTTTAAAAGCATAAGCGATTACCTTCCTATCTTGCATCAACACCAACCCAAATCCTGACTCAAGGCATCATTAAAAATAGCGAACTTGTCCCTACTCTTAGGTAAAGTCAACACTGGGGTTGTACTCAACTTTGCCGTCAACTTCTAAAATTGGCTTCATGGTGGTCATCCCAATTAAAGTTTACCCCCTTCTTAGTTAGTCTTATGAGTAGTACTGCTAAACTAGAGAAACCTTCAACAAATCTTTGGTAATACCCTGTTAGTCCCAAGAAGCTTTTAATCTCAGTCATTGACTTCGACCTCTACCAATCAATAATCGCCTTTACCTTTGCTGAATCCATAGATATCCCATCCTTACCCATTACATGACCGAAAAACACTACACGATTAAGCCAAAACTCACACTTGGAGAACTTTGCAAACAACTGCTCTTCCTTTAGTCGGCCTAAAACTAATATCAAGTGTTCTTTACACTCCTCTTTGCTCTTAGAATAAATCAGGATATCCTTTATAAACACGATAACAAACCTATCCAAAAAGTTTTTGAACACTCGATTCATCAGATCTATGAAAGTCGTTGGGGCATTAGTCAACCCAAAATTCATCACTAGGAACTCGAAGTGTCCATATCTCGTCCTAAAAGCTGTCTTTTGTATATCCTTATCTTTAGTCCTCAACTTATGGTATTCGAACCTCAAATCAGTCTTGGAAAACACTTGAGCTACTTGCAATTGATTAAACAAGTCATCAATTTTGGGAAGTGGGTACTTGTTCTTAATCATGACTTGGTTCAACTCTTAGTAATTTATACAAAGTCTCATACCGCCATCCTTTGTCTTAACAAAAAAAAAAAAAAAAAAAAAAAACCGAAGCTCCCCATAATGATGTACTTTGTCTAATGAACCCCTTTTGTTGTAAATCATACAATTGTTTTTTAAACTCTACTAGCTCAATTGGAGCCATCCTATACACTTGCTTTGAGATAGGAGCAGTTTTGGACATCTTGGTAAGTCTTCAGGAAACACTTTAGTAAACTCATTCACAATTGAGGTTTGTTCCAACTTCATATGTTCCTTACTCTTCAACGACAAAGCTGCTAGTCTTCCATTTTCCCATAACTCATAAGTAGGCAACTTGATTGGCTATAGCTAATTGATTATCAGTTTGTTTGGTTATTAAGGGAATAGTTAAAGATTGGTCTATAACTGAAACTTCTTCTTCTTTATTTATTCTAATTATTGCTACAGTTCTTTCAAATCTACCTATTCTATATAATACTTTTGGATTTAATAAATCAATCCTTTAATTATTAAAAATTTCTATATCTCTATCTACATCCATTATATCTTCTAAAACTATTTCCCTATTACTACTAGTACTGTTTCTTCTAAGTATTCTTCCTAAGAAACTAGGGTTATTACTATTGTTAGCTTATTCCCTAATTGTCTTAAACCTACCTGAAAAAGGAATGATTTTTGTTCTAGTGGTCATTTTTCTTTTTATAACTTGGGGGTACTGGAAATATAAATGATCCCAAAGTCTTCTTTCCTTTTTCTTTTGGACTTCCTATATTAAAATTTTCTAATTTTTTAGTTATTACTTCTAATTCTTTAGAATATTCTATTTGTTCTTTTTCTTTAGTTAATTTTTCTAAGTGTTCTAATTTACAATGTACTTTGATAATTAAAGTTATTAATGTATTTAAACTTTTTACAATTTCTTTATTTGATGTTTGTATGAGTTTAGTTGTTATAAAACCTACAGTAATTTCTAAAAATTTTCTAGTATATACTAAACTTTCTTTGTAGTCTTTCTCTTCTTCTAAAATCATAAACTTTTTAACTATCTTTCTATTTCTAGGGCTATTCCCTTTACCTTTTGTATACTTTGTTTATTTTTTTATAGATATTTCTTCTAATCTTATTGAAACCTTTTCTAATTTTATCATTTTTCTTTTAAAATTTTATTTCTATTTTTTAATTCTATAAACTTTTCTTCTAATTTTTTAAGAATCACTTTCTAAGAATTTTGAAGTTTTAGCTTTTGATACTTCTTAACTTCTTTATATTTTTCTATCTCCCGAATTTTTCTTTCTATTTTATTATTTTGATCTTTTATGAAATATAAGTTTTTTTATTTTGGTTCTATTATTATATTATTTTTATTATTTATGTGTTCTAAAACTCTTTCCCGAATACTATAGTTTTTTTTTTTTTTTATATTGTGCCTCCAAAGATGCTATAGTACTAATATGAAGATTTATTAAACTATTTAGTTGTCTATTTTCACTATGCAAACAGTGTTGATGAATATTAGAAATATAACAATTATGTTTAAAGTCTTGATTTCTAACTATACTTATTTCTTTATATATTTCTAAATTAAGATACTCAAACTTTTCTATATTGCTTTCTAAAAAATCCAATAATAATGAGATTGGTAAAATCAACTATAAAGACCATAATATTTAAACATATGGGTATAAGCTCGTTGCTCCTTTAGAAAAAGCAAAGGACTTAATGCTTGTGATGAATATGTAAACAATGAATAAGTGTGGGGAGTGTTTCCAATAATAACTTAATTTAGTACTTCTCTCACTTAGAGCAAAATGGTGGGGGATGTGACCGGTTGCTCCTTGATTTCAAAGCAAAGGAGTTAATGTTGGTAAACCAAGAACAAAAAGTGTGTATAGAGTGTTTACAATAATAACTAATATGGTATTTCTCTTACTAAAAATTTTCACTGTATCGAGAGATAATTATGGACATTTTGGTTCTCTTCAGGAAAGTGGTTTTGGTACTACCATTGTTACCCTATGCATAATTTATTTATTTATTAAGAATGCCTAAGGGGGCTAACGTCTCATGGACATTCTATCTATCTTCTTCAACTCTTATCCTTCACTTGCTTCTCCTAGACGACCTATACATCTCTTAATTTGGCCTGGATGGGTACTTCGTCTATCAAAATGCCTATATTTGGAAGATAGAATTCTTAGTTCTAAGGAGGTGTTTGAAATATTTACAAAGAAAGGACTAACTACAAAATCATCCTTTTTTTGATGGAGAGGATCCTCATAATTAGGTAATTCTAGAGCATACATTGGATGATGAATGGAAGAAGAATATTTTTAGCATTCAGAATTTCCCCATTAGCTACTCATTACTAAGAGTGTTTGAGGGAGAGAAAGAGAGTGTTTGGAAAATTTTATTACTATAGAAAACTTGTGTGCACTTTAATTCTGCATGCTCTCTACTGTGAGGTTGCATGACTATTTATAATGCCTACAAAATTTCAAATGGTTCGAGTATACTCCTGTATTGGATACTAAAAGAAGGGTAAAATTGTCTAAAAAGGAATTATACAAATAAACTTTACACCTAATGTCCTGTAAAGAATAAAGCTATACAATAATTTTTCTATAAAAGATAAAAGCTGTACAATTATTGTCCTATCTTCTAATAGATTCCTCAATAATGTCTAATTTCTAATAAATTCTCCTAAAAAGCAGATTCCTATGGCCTAAAATCTTTTATGTCAACTAGCACATGGTAATCTTTATTGTCTTGAGATGAATATGGTACATCTTCATCCTCAAACTTCTCTTGATGTCTGGTTTTTCTTCTTTCTTTTGTAGTGGTGATTCCGTGCACTTAGATGAAGATTTTAGAAATGGAGGTTTGTCTCGTAAGGATAAAAGGATTTTCTTCGTTAAAGAAATTTTTTTAATAAAAAATGTCAATTCTATGTCTTTGAAATTGTTTAATGAAAGTCTTTGTACAATACAAATTAGAATTTTCATCATCCAAACTTTTTATCCTATTAGTCACATTATATTTACTAATATATGAGATGTCTACTTGGTATTATTAACAATTGACTAGGTTTTAGTGGCGCTAAAATGAATTTAATGTATATTGTACTAATTTTTTCTGGGGATCTTATATATTAAAAATTTGTCGTATGAAGCCTTCTACTTTGGAATATTATGTATAGACTATCAATATCAAAACTAATTTTCTTTACCATTCCATAATCTATTAATTTTTGAATAGTATATCCAATACTTTCTAATATCCTTTCAGGAGAAATTCTTGGTAAGGAAATATTAACTAGATAAAATGTAAATTGATATTCTTGTTTTTTCCAAAAATCATCTTTTTACTAACAGTTATTCCCATAATTCTTTCTTGAGAATAATATACTCTTTTTAAAATATTCTAAGCCTTTTACATTTTCTTATAAAAATATTCTATAAAAAATTGTTTAATTAAGTCTCTAGACTCATGAGGAAGGCTAGAAACAAATTCATTAAATTTAAAAAACATTCTATTTTGAAAGGTTTAATCAGTTCTTTCTAGAGGACTATAAATCATTCTATAATATTCTAAAAATCTTTTCTACATGACAAATTCTTTTTTTTTTTTTAAGTTTGTAACATTCCTTCATACTTTTCTTTTGTAACATTTTTATTTTCTTCTATCCGTATGTTTACACTTTATTTTAATTTTAAAGAAATGATGCTTTCTGTGTCTCTTGTAATTTTTCATTAAAAAGTCTATAGGCATATGCTAACTCTTTATTTATCTCTTCTTTTGCTTGTACTTATTCATTTAAATTTGCTAAAGTTTTCATATTTATAGAATTGTAATGAATGCGTAATATTTTTTCTAACTTTGTGAATGTAACTTTCTACATTATAAGATAGAGAGTATCCTTGTTGCAAAGGAGTTTTATATTCACACACAGCTTCACTTTCTATTGATGATGATAATGATGATGATGCATTCTATCCAACTATAGGCTCTATATAATAGTACGGCCTATATGTTGTCTAGTAAATTTGAATGCACTTTCTAATAATTATTTGGAAAATTATTATGTTACATACAACAGTAGCCAAAATGGAGTGAAATCTAAAAGATAACCCAAGATTTTCTAAATCCATTATTTAAGGGATTTGTTACATTAGAAAGTGCATTTGAATTTGCTAGACATTATATAAGCCATACTTATTATATAGAGCATATAGTTAGATAGATTGCATCATCACTATCATCATTATCATCATCAATAAAAAGAGACGCTATGTGTGAATATAAAACTCCTTAGCAATAAGGATACTCTCCAACTAATAATGTAGAAAGTTATTCTTACATAGTAGAAAAGATATTATGTATCCATTACAATTATGTAGACATTGTGAAGTAAAAATGAAAATTGTAGCAAATTTAAATGAACAAGTACAGGCAAAAGAAGAGATGAATAAAGAGTTAACACAGGCTTGTAGACTTTTTAATGAAAAATTATGAGAGACACAAAAAGAATTAGTTTCTTTAAAATTAAAACAAAGTGTAAACATAGGGATAGAATAAAATAAATATGTTATTATATGGTGAGATTGCTATAGCTAGTTGATCATGTGTGACAGGCATGCTAGTTGACCTAGGAGATATCTTAAGTTATGATACGTGAAGGGATGTTGTTAAGAAGAGGCGTATGAGGAAGAACAGAAAAACTCGGTATTTTGGATTAAACTTGGTGTTCTTGATCACTCTTGACTCGTTCTTGATGAATAGTATGTTTAATCTTCTCTAAAGTGATTTTAGTAGAATTTTAGTATTTGTTTGAAACTTACCAATGTTCTAAATGAATCAAACGAGAAGAAAAGCCTCCTATTTATAGAATTTATGAATGAACCTTATTTGTCGAATTATGTTTAGATGAATGGTTAAGATTGAGGCTTGTTATCAAAACTTATCCTCTCTTTTAGCCATTATAGGCTTTGATATAAGCCTAAATATACCTAAGGCTTTCGTCAACCAAAGAAAGCCCATTATCATTGTTGTTAAACTTAAAGACCAACTATGCCTCCTTAAAGCCCAATAAGACTAAATAAAGCCTAAACAAAGCCTAAAGAGGCCTAAAAGAATTGTTTCCAAGTCTACTTTTTACATACAAGATAACTAAGTATGGCCGAAAGTGGAATATCTAGTCCAAAAATCCTCGTTTTGAGCTTACCAAGTCAAATCTCCCTAGAATATTCCTAAACGGGCCTGTTTCCCAAGTTTTGTCATTAGCTCAAGATATCGATCCATGATGTAAAATTAGGCTAAAGGCCTAATTACTGAAATGACCCTCTATAACTTATATCTGCAGTTTATCAACTAAAATCTCCAATATTACACATAGCTTAGTTGTCTAGGTTCAATTTACAGAGAAATATTTAAGTGTAGCGATTTTTTATTCAAGTTCTAATTTAGCTTCTGATTTGCATAGAATATTATGTTTACTTATACTATTTCCACTTTTTAAATAAACCAAAATAAGATTAGTAGAGTATGCTTCAAATACAACAACGGCTAGAACTCCCCCATGCTACAATATGATTATATAAATTTACTTTATATTATCTTATTTAACAAAAAATGCACAAATAATAAAAAAATATGTAATAATTAGTGTTCATACTCTATTACATCCCTAGAAAATAATATAAACTCATAAAAATATATAGTTTAAGGTATAATTATTGTAACTCTTAAATATGCCCATTACATATATTTTCTAAAATATTGATTTTAAGCACAATTTTACTAAAAATTAGATTAAATTAGGTAAATAACCAAATAAAATTATAAGATCTGAACCGAATACTTCTTAAATCATAAGTAAGCATCATAAGCATTAACTCCTTCATTGTCTCTCAAAGAGCAACGGGATGAAGATACTGATAAACAAATGAACAAGTGTGTTGAGTGTTTTCAATAATAACTAATTTGGTACTTCTCTTACTCAAAATTTTCACTATATGGAGAGATATTTCTAGATATTTTCATTTTCCTTAGGAAAGCGGTTGTATAACTATTGTTACTCTCTTAAGAGTTTTTTATTTTTTATTTTTTTTAAAGGAATGCTCAAGGGAGCTAGCATCTAATAAACATTCTATCTATCTTCCTTAAATCATTCCTCACCTACTTCCCCTAAATGACCTACACATCTAACCCAAACAGTACTTCATCTATTGGAATATCTATTTAAGGAAGACAAAATTCCTATTTTAAAAGAAATATTTAAAACATTTACATAGAAAGAAAGAGACATATACAAAAATCATTCTATTCAGATAGAGAGGATCTCCATAATGAGAACTCTAAGATGATGGAAGAAAGCAAAATATTTTTTGTGTCTAGAATTTCCTCATTAGTTGTTAATTCTTTTCAGATTTTCCCTTAACCCCTAAGAGTGTTTGGAAGAGTAGGAGAGAATTTTATGGAAAGAGAGTTTTTATTGCTATGCAAAGCTCATGTACACTCTATGCCTTCATGAATCTGGTTATAATGCTATTTATAATGTCTAAATGTTTTCTAATGAATCAAGCATACCCTTACATTAGATTCTTATCATACAAAAGACTGTACAAACAAAGTTAAAAAAAAAATGTAAAACCTTACAAATAACGTTATGAAAAGTTAAAAAGTTGTACAAATCATTGTCATGGAATCTTATCTTTTCTGATAGGTTCTAAATAATGCTTCTATCAACTTATTATCTAACAAATTCTTTAACAAGTGAATTCCCATGGCTCAAAATCTTTCATCTTGTCATGAATAAAGTGCTTCTTCATCTTCAAAATTTTCCCAACGTATGTTTTTTCTTCTTTCCATGATGGGAGTAATTGTTGGTACTTGGATGAAGATTTTTAATAGAGGCATTTCTCTAGAAAGAATGGATGGATTCGCTTCATCAAAAAAGAATTTTTTTTTAAAAATGTATAACTTCTATATTTTTTAAATTGTTTAATAAATGGCTTTATATAATATGACTTTATATTTTCATAATTTATTTCTTCTATTTTGCTGATCATATTAAATTTACTAATATAAATACGGTGTTTACTTGGTATTATTAACAACCAATTTGGTTTTAGGGGTGCTGAAATAAATTCCATATATATACCATACTAACTTCTTTTGGTGACCTCATGAATTCCAAAATTGTAAGTCTACTTTGAAAAACCATATACAGGCTATTAATATCAAACATAATTTTCTTAACTATCCCATAATTTATAAGTTCTTGGATTGTGTACCTTATAATTTCTAAAAATCTTTGAGGAAAATTTTCTAACAAGAAAATATCAGCTACATTGACGTTCCCCATTTTTACTAGAAATCATTCTTTTTCTTACAATGATTTCCAAAATTCTTTCTTGGGAATAAAAAGTTCTTTCTAAAAGATTTTGTGCTTTTTTCATTTTCTTATAAAATTTTTCTATAAATAATTTTTTAATTAAGTCTCTAGATTTAGGGGGAAGACTTGATACAAATTCATTAAGTTTAAAAAATATTCTACTTTCAAGGATTTCTGTTGTTCTTTCTAAAGGCCTATAAATTTTTTTATAATATTGTACAAGTCTTTCTAAATGATAAATTCTTTTCTTAAAGAATTCTATCATACTTACATATTTTTCTTTTGCAACAAACCTATTTTCTTCTATGCCAATATTTACACTTTGTTTTAATTTTAAAGCCATTAATTCTTTTTGAGTTTCCTATAATCTTTCAATGGAAAGACGATAGGCCTAAGCTAATTCTTTATTCATTTCTTCTTTTATTTGAATTTGTTTATTAAGACTTACTACTGTTCTCATGTTTACTTCACAATGTTTACAAGATTGTAAGGAAAGAGTAACATCCTTTCTAACAATATGAGAGTAGTTTTCCACATTGCTAATAATGGAGGGTATCCTTATTGCCAAGGAGTTTTTTATTCACACTCAGCTTCTCTTGCTATAGATGATGTCGATACAGTTTGTCTTAACTATTGGTTCTATATAATAAGCATGACCTATGTATTGCTTAGCAAACTCAAGTAAACTTTCTAAAGTTATGAATCCCTTGAATAATGGGTTAGGAAAATCTTATATTATTCTCTATATTTCACTCCAAGATTTATATATCCTATTCTACCTACTATTATATGCAACATAATAAGTAAACCTACTAGGTTTTCTACTCTGACTCAAATAATGTAATAATGCATTACTACTTTTAAGTTTTTGTTGAGGATTAATTGATGCCCTTAAATTGTCTACTATAATATTTTCTACTTCAATTAGTTCTATATTATTTAGATTTCTAAATTTTAAATTTGAGCATGAAGGAAAAGCTTTAAGTTTTATTGGTCCAAATTGAACCTCTTCTATACTTGCTAAGTAAGTTAAACCGTTAGTCTACTAAATATATGTGCTATACCATTATCATTACCCTTAATAGGTTCTTATACTACTTTATATCCACTATTTGTTATTTTGTCTAAATATATACACCATCTTCGAGTATTACTCTTTTTATTATTCATATTACTATGAAACTTAACAATTGTTCACAATCTGTTCTAACTAATATTTCTTTTCTTGTTTATTATAAATAATCTAAAACTGTCTAATTCCTATGTTATAGCTAATAATTCTATATCTATACTACTTATGAATCCTTTTTCTTTAAAATTACCACTACTACATCTACATGTCTATTCTATTTCCTTTGATGCATATTTACGAGGTTGTGATTTTAAATTTGCTCTCCAACCTTTCTCACACCCATCGGTTTCTACTATTAAATAATCTATGTCTAAAGGTAACTTTAATGGAGGTAGTTTTTCTACTCTTGCTTTGATTTCTTTAATTAACTTTTTATCTTTTGAATTAGAATGTTTTTGATCTTTTAAACTTGTCTTGCTATACAAAGGACCTACTAATTTACTTAATTCCTTTATAAAAGGTCTCGCATAATTTAGTAATCCTAAAAATTGTTGTAACTTCTTTGTGTCTTCAATTTTATTGAAAAATTCTAGAATTTTCCTCCTAATATATCTTGTAATTTTATCTTTCCATTTCCTAATTCTGATCTTAAAAATTCTATATTTCTTCTAAACATTACTACTTCCTTTTTACTTATCACAATTCCATTTTTAATAAATTTTGATAAAACAAATTTTAGATGACTTATATGTTCCATCTTGGTTTTTGAATGTACTAATATTGTAAATCCCACAAATTTCATGTTTTGGACTTAGACTTGAATTTGAAGAACCAATAGATATTCCCTAGGCTCAATTAGACCGAAGAAATTAAAACCGATAAAATTTTAATCAGAACCTTAAAACAAACTCGAAAATCTTAGAGATAAAATTAAAAATAAATAAATAAATAATCGCATATGAAGACCCTAAAGCCAAGTATGTATGATCGCAAATTAGAAATGCAGTAGTATGTCTCAATTGTGGGAAGTGTGGACATGACATCTTTAAGTGCTATTAGAAGTGAGAGGCTTAGGAGAAACTGAGTGACTCCTGAAGGAACCTTAAGAATAAGTGTACATTATGGGAAGACTATGTGTTTCTAAGAAGAAGATTTCATAGACTTATTATGATGCTTAAGAAGTAATGTCATTGTTAGAAACCGTATATTGAGTAAGGTTAAGGAAGTTTATGGTTTTGTATGTGAATGTTGATAGGGTGATGATAAAATTAGAAACCTTAAGATAAAGATTCATATATCAAATCTTTTCGATTAATATAAGATCTTGTTTACTCAAAGATCTTCATGTTATACTTGCTCCTAGGCTGTAAGTTAGGACTTAATGTAAAAATTGGAAGATAATATAAGGATACCACAATGTAAAGAACCCCTAAAGTCAAGTTTCGTGGATGAAACTTTTTTATAAGGGGAAGATTGTAAATCTCGTAAATATCACGTTTTGGACTTAGAGTTGAATTTCTAGTACCAGTAGATATTCTTTAGACTTAATCAAATTGAAGAAATTAATTTAGAACTTTAAAATGAACTTGAAAACCCTAGAGATAAAATTCAAAATAATTAAAAAAAATAAAGGATAATCACATACAAAGACCCCTAACCCAAGTACGCATGACTGCAAATTAGAAATATGAATTGAATGAAAACCCTAAGCCTTAAACCTTATGGTTACTAAGCCTTGAATCAAACTTTAAATGAAATGAACACCTACGATTTAGTACATTCAACTAACATTTCGTAAGATCTTGAAAACTCGATAATGAACGATTAGAGATATCTTATGATAATAATGATCAATCAAATAAAGTCAATTAAAATAACAAATTAATGAAATTACTATTTTATCACTAATGATGTGTTTAAAAACCCAAAACTAATACTAAGACCGTAAAGTACCTTTGAAACCTTAGTCAAAACTCTAAAACATGAGAAACTCTAAGATGACCCCAAAACCTTAAAGAACCATCTAAAAACCTAATCTAAATGACAAAAACCCTAAATAAAATAGATGAACCATAAATAATAGGCCACAAACCCTAAATAATTAATTGAAAAACCTAAAAGAGAGTAAAACCTTAAAACTTTAATCATACATGAGAAACCCTAAAAACCCTAATGAGTGAGAAACTTTAAAACGACTGGGGAATATCAATAGATTAACTAAAACCCTAATTAGAAGTCCAAAACCTTAATTAAAACAAAAAACCCTAAATATATTCCTAAATTATTTGTTAATCGCAAATAATTTCTCTAATCACTTGGAAACCCATTGCCCATTTCATTTGTAGTCCAAAAACCCTAATTGATGTTGAATACTAAAAGAATATTAAAAACAAAGTAATAACGGTCAATGGAATTAATTAAAGTGATAAAATATGCAAAACCCTAATTATATCCTAATTAAGCCTAAATTGCTCAATTAAGTATAATCATGATTAATTATCTTAATTACCCTTTAATCTATTTACCAACCTTAATCTTCTTAATTAAGTAATGGATAAGATTAATTAAGGAGACAAGACAAAAAAGGCTAGTTAGACAATTAAGATATTTTGAGATAAACCCTTACTAAATTAAGTAAAAGGTCAAGGAGTAAGTAGTCTCCCCGTAATTATTGTACTCTTTTAACCAATTAAAGCAATATCTTGTCCCTCCCTTATCCCACCTTCTTTATCTACAATTTCACCCCATCAAAACTCTCATTTGACTCTATTTTTCATTGTTAGAAATTCCTAGGAAACCCTCTCTACAAACCCAAACCAAGAAGCCCTCTCGGATTTCCTTATGCACATCAGCACCTTTTGGCATTATCACCACTACATGCCACCAAATCACAAGCTACTACTAATAAAAGATCATACATACACCTTAGTTTCTTGCCAGCATACATTTGCTTTCCAATGAGTAAGTTTTGAGTGAAAATTTTGGAACTCATGTAGACCAGTTTAAGGTAAAACTTAACCAATCTGACTTTCTTATTTACATAAGTTATACCTATGATATCTTGAGAGTTTATGATTAGAAATACTAGATAAACATGTTATAATTATGTACATGTCATTTTAGAACCATATAATCATACCTTCATTCATGTACTTAGCTAGTTTGTTACTTGCTTTGTAGAAGTATAGGAGATCGTTTTATGTAGAAAACTTGAGGAAAAGTTGATAAAACTCTATGAAACCTTAAGTACCATGCATGCCACCCCTTCCTTAGTGAATATTCATCTTGCTTTCACGTTATTATGTAATGTTATTAGTTTCTAGAAATGTAATTAAAATAAGGAAATATACTAAAATAAGTATTGGATAGAAGAAGTTAAAGGAAAGCTTAGAAGAACTCTACTTGGCCGCTACTATCAATGGAGTTAATAATCTGTAAATTTTGATTAATTATTGTAATGACATGGTTAATTAGTGTTAAGTATAATTTAAGATGTAATTAACCAAGTTAAGTAGGGTAATGATAAGTTAATGGCCTAAACTAATTAAGTTGGTGATTAAGGCCTTAAGAATAGTATTAGAAACCCCATTAATGAAATAAATTTGATCTAGAACACTTAGTAAAATGGGTTATTTGGTGGACCCATTAGGATACTTGTCCCATTGGAATAAGTTAAAATCAAGTTTAGGGCCATAAAATACAAATTAGGCCTAAACTAGCTTAGTTAGTGATTAAGAGCTTAGAAATAGGATTAGAAACCTAATAAATGAAAACAATTAGATTTGAATCCTAATAGAAAATGAACTTATCTTAGGGCTTTTAGTAGGCTTAAACCCAAATTAATAACTGGAGTTGGGTTTAAGGTCTTAAAATGCAAGATAAACCTAAAAGCCCTTAAAAGGAGTAAAAATAGAGCCTAATAACTTAGTGACCATATCTGATCTCTAAATTAAAAGGTTCATAAAATAAAATATAAAATGCCCATTATGTCTTAAGGCCCATCTATGACATCCCTTATAGGCCCTTTATCGAGCTAAGACCTTAAATTAGTAAAAAGGCCCATTTATGCCCATAAGAGTAACATTAAAGCCCAAATTGAAAGCCATGGAATTTGAACAGAAATTTAAACTTAAAATGCTTAAATAAAAGTCCAAAAGGTCAAGTGCAAGGCCCATACCTAAAATTAAGCCCAAAATCCAAAACTAGGCCTAAACTCTAAAGTAGTCAAACCAACACTATTGACCAAAATCGAATTCTTACAAGTCTAAACACCCAAAAAGGACCTCACCAATGAAAGAACAATCGAAATGATGAAAATTGACTATAAGAACACAAAAAAGGGACTTAAATTGAAGAAGTTACAGTGAAACAAGTTTTAACTACACTTGGGAATTTAGGGCAGGCGTCGATAATTAGGTAAACTTTTAAGTTCTTAAAGAAACCTTCTTCCATTTACTTACATATACATTATTATTATGTTTTAGGTGACTTAGTTTCTAATTCAAGAATCTTGAAAGTTAGGACAAGTAAGCGAGTAAGCTAAGTGAGAGAGTTTTGATGAACTTCTACTTATTTGTGTTTAATAATTGCTTGATGCTCTATTGCTTGCCCTTGATTGTTTGTTTGAGTGACTAGTTGTTTTGTGTGCCAATATCCATGTGATCGCCTTATTAAATTGTTAATTTTAAATATCTAACCAAAAAAACTAGATATATCTATTGCATGTTTGTGATCTATTAGTTGCGGACTAAGATGTTTAGCTTTGCTAAGTTTTCTAAAAATTTACGAAAATACATTTTCGAAATGTTTTATGATTCAAAGAAAGATTCATCAACTCAATGAGTACTTATAGCAATCGCTTGCGGAATTTTACTTGTTAAGGTAAAGCTAGCAGACCATCTTTAGCTAGTTGATAGCGAATAGCCTAAGTTAGGACTTGCATGGTTTAGCCCATGGGGTATTATATGGATTTGTTGTTAGTACCTATGAGGCGTTATATTGACTGTCGATAGTGGATAGCCTTAAATGGGATCTACCTAATTGATTATTATGGTATTCTCGACTAGGATAATAGTCATGTTTTGTCTACTAGGACAATAGCTATAGACAAACTCATGCAAGTAAGATGAGATGTCTTGTATGGTTAAGTTTGGGGGATAATTGATATGTAGATGAAATAAATCTATACCTTTCGTGATTCCAAAGCCCCATGGATGTGATGCTTACATTCATCGTGTGTACAATCATTTTGTATGTAACTAAACTGTATGTTTGTTAATAATGCTTGATAACTTGCTTGAATGGTAATGGCGAGGGATGAACTCACTGAGTTGTGGTATGCTCACCTACTAACATTTCCTTTTTGTAGGTAACCAAAAGCTAAG
Organism: Lumnitzera littorea; assembly: GCA_024138015.1. NCBI lineage: Eukaryota > Viridiplantae > Streptophyta > Magnoliopsida > Myrtales > Combretaceae > Lumnitzera > Lumnitzera littorea. Next base: position 109,034,898 of record JAMXBB010000007.1, on the reverse strand, counting down.
AATGGGCTAAGATAAAAGTAAAGAGTGTTCCTTTAAGCAGCTGGATTAGACGAATAAGATTACTTTATTAGACTATATTAGTTAAGTTAGATCTTTATAATATTTAGTAGCTTGTGATGTAGTTGAAGTTTAATATCTTATCTTATTATTTGGTAAGTGATTTTAACTCTTTGTGGTCTTGGTAGACTGTAGATTGTTGGGTTACCTTAATTGTTTATATAAATAAGAAAATATATATAAAATGAATAAACACTCTTAGAAACTCACTAGTTAGAGTCTTACAACCTCTTATTTGCAAGGTGGTTTTTATATCATGGGTGCACAAGTAATATGAAGATTTTAGGCAAAATTACTATGCCCCTTTCATGGTGTCACAAATATATCATCTATATATATACAAACAAAATCTTTATATTTATTAAAAATCATATCCATCTTCCTTTAAAAAAAAGATGGAGTATTGTTAAGATTAAAAGGCATAACAAGCCATTCATAATGGCCCAATGGACATTTAAAAGCCATCCATTCTATACTCCGGAGCCATTCTAGCTTCTAAAAACCACTTTTATAGTTTAACTTACTATACCATTGACCACCTTGCATATTTTTAATTAATTGGGTCTTATCTGGTATATCATATGAATCATCTTCTATATTATCATTTAACCTTTTATAATTTATTAACGTCCTACTTTTTGCTCTTACTATCTCACTATGCTTTCTAACTATAAATGCATGACTTCTATGCCTAAATTTTGATTTTCTAATTACTCTTAAATGCTCTAAGTCTTTAATGTGCATTTCAAGTTCTTTAATCTCACTATTTGTAGCTTCTATTTTTTGACTTTTTATTGTTATGTCCAGATTTTTAATTCTAAGTCTATATTCTATCTTATTTGTATCCCAATGTTCATGGGGATTTTCTCCAATTATTTCTTCTTTTTCTAGTTTACTTAATAACTTATCAATCTTTGGTTCTTTAACTTCTAACACGCTATAAATTTTTTCTATATCAAAAAATTCCTTTTCTAAAAGATATACTTCTTCTATGTCTAGTTCTTCTTTTAAAGTAATGTTTTCAAACTTTCATAAATTTTTTAAGTTACTCTCTAGATTACCATCAGCAAAATTTTCTAGGGTATCACCACACTTCTTTGCCAACTCTAATGTATATAAGATTCTATCATCATCTAGCAATTGTATCCCTTACCTTGTGATAATTAATCCTTTAATATCTTTTAATAAAAATGTTAATCTTATAATGAATTGTGTGTTAGATAAGTTTAAATCTCTTACATGAGCAAAACTTAAATTTTAAACATGTGTAAATTCTTGTAAATTTTTTCTAAATTTTATTTTTATGTTTCTAATACATTTATTATAGCAAAACATTTTTCCATCCATTTGTTCTAAAAGTTAAGGTTCAGTATCTTCTATGAATTGTTTTGGAATAATTTTACTATCTATGGTTACTTTACTACATCCTATATCTATTAATACTATGATTGTTTTTTATCATTTGCCTATACTTATTTTTGTTAGGACTCTCATACTTGTTAAATCCTTGCTTAATAATTCTATCTTTGTGGGTACTTATTGCATTGATTTATCCATCTTATCTTCTAATATAAATGGCTGTTTGGTTAATCTTTCTTCTATTTTATTTATTCTTGTTTCTAAAATTCTTAGTCGTCTTTGATCTTTCAATTTTCTCATCTTGATAACTTTTATTATATTATTTTATTTTTGTACTATTTTCTTCAATATCTACTCCTGTTTTTTCTAAAGAAAACCTATACTATTCTATATAACAATGTTTACATTGATATTTAAGATTCATATTAGGATATTTTTTTACAACATACACATGGCTTATTAAAATTACTTTTATTATTTCACTAATCATGTAGGCATTCTAGACTATAATCTATATATTCAAAAATTTATTTTTCTAAATTTAATCTTGATATTGAATCTATAAATTCATTCATACTTTTATCATCACTATCTGAATCTTCTACCTGATCTTCTGATGAGTTTCTAATTGCACATATTTTATTTAGTGATTTTTAATGATTTTACTTGATATTTGAGTTTATCTTTAGATAATAATACTTCATTGGGTAAATTTTTGTTTTCTAGGTTTTAAAATGATCTACATGAGAAAACGAGAAGATATAAACAAATTTTACTCAAATCATAGCTACAATGAGCAAGTTATGATGGTTTGAAGATCAATACAGCTAAATGATACAACTGTATTATTTCCAGACAAAATTAGAGCTGTTTTTCAATTGTTATAGCCTAGGACACAACTAAAAGACATGATCATGTCATCAGTCATGTCGTTTCCAATTTAAAAAAAAAAAATACAAACATAAAGCATAGTAAAGGACACGACCAAAAGATACAATTGTATCCTTGGTATGTCTTTTCCAACCAAATTATTTTTTTATTTATTTCCTATATAAAACTTTGTTAGGGTTTATTTGAGAGAACTTTTTGGCATGACTTTTAGGGAGTTTTTCAAGCCAAAGACACTTAAGAAAGCAAGGTGCAAATAAGATTTCAAGATTCAATTTTTCTTTAGATTTCATAATTCATCCTTTTATTTTTTTCTACTTTTTGTTTTTAAATCCTTATTTTACGATGTATAGTAAGTAGATTTTTAGTATCTAGGTTTTGTAGAACCTAAATCTATTCATATAATATTATAATTTCTTGATTAATTTGTTTTTTTTTTTTATTTTCTTGATTATGCTATGTTTGCTTCATGATTTAGGTTATTATTTCTATGGGTAGTGATCTAGAATTTGATTTCTTATAGGAGAATCGAGAGATTTCTTATTGGATTAGATCTAAACATAGTTGATGAGAATTATTACATGATTAGAGATAATTTGCAAGATTTTTCTGGAATTTTAAATTAAAAGCGTAGAGAATTCATTATTCAATAATACAATCTTAGGTCATGCTATCGAAAAGAGATTCTAATAAGTGATTCTAGGGTCAAGGTTAATTGGCTTAAGAAAGTGATTAACTTTAGTAAAGAACTCTCCAAATCAAGAAAAATTAAAGAATAAATTAGATTATCTTTAGGAAAATCACATGTTAGATCTAGAGGAAGCAAAATTTAGGTACAACATTGAATCTTGAATTAATTTCCAATTGAATTGCTTTCTTGTTAATTCTTAAATTGTATCTTAGTTAATCTTTAATTTAGTTTTAGTAGTAATTTAGATTTACTTCTTTAAGTTTCTTGAAATTAAATTTCCGGTTAGATAATAGAGATTTACTGAATATTAGTAATCGTACTAATCCTTGTGGAATCGACATTCGGACTTATATTTGATATATTATAAACTAATAGGTACACTTGCCTACATCGAGTTTTTGGCGTTATTGGACTTTTGATATTAAGAAAACTAGTAGATTTATTAATCTACCCATTTTTTCTTTTTCTCAATTCCTTTTCTTTCCTTGAATTCTTTTATTTTCTTGGAGTAATCTTAAACTAAATTTTTTGCTTTTGTTGGTATAATGCATGATAAGAAGCCGGCCAAAAGATTCGATTAAAATTGATCCTGAGATTGAGAGGTTGACTTTATGTAATTTGCAGCAATTATTTGTCAAAGAAACTGTGGAGGCGATAAACCAAGGGTCCCTTATTAGATTGAAAGACGAAGTGGAGTTATTAGATGGCAAAGTCATAAATCAAGCGATAGAATAAGAATTTGATCATGAAAGCTTACCTGACAACATCATAGCCAACAACGGGGAGCATAATCAGACCATGTCGAACTACTCCCAACCATCATTAATTAGAACCCAATCTTGCATCAATTGGCCAACTATTGTAGCCAATAACTTTGAGATTAAGCCGAACATTATTTAGATGGTGTAGCAATTCATACAACTTGACGGTCTCCAAAACGAAGATCCCAATGCACATATTTCCAGTTTTTTGGAAATATGTGATATTTTCAAGATTAATGGGGCAACTATGATGCTATCCGGCTATGCCAATTTCCATTTTCTTTGCGCTATCGTGTTAAGCAGTGATTAAATTCCATAGCAAGGAATTCAATCACAACCTAGAATGAATTGGCGGAAATATTCTTGGAGAAGTATTTTCCACCCGCGAAAACTACAAAGCTCAGAGTTGATATCTCATCTTTTGCCTAAATAGAGCGTGAGACCTTATACGACACATGGGAGTGCTTTAAGGACTTATTAAGGTAGTGTCCACATCACGGCCTCCCTCTTTGGATGAAAATGTAAACCTTCTATGATGGTCTCAACCCCTCTACTAGACAAATGATAGATGCAGTAGCCAAAGGTACACTCAATACTAAGATGCCCGAAGAAGTTTAAGCTCTGATAAAAGGCATGGCTATGAATAATTACTAGTAGGAGAACCTAAGGGAGAAGCAAAAAGTCGTAGGCGTATTTAAGCTCAATACTATACGATTTCTAGCCACATAGGTATAGATGTCGAGTAAGAAAATTGAATTCCTCTTAATTGGTTCATAACAACCACAGTTTAGCTCTAACAACTTCATCCAAGAAGGGATTGTAGGTTAAGAGTAGATAGAATAGGTTGATTTTCTAAGGAAACCTACAAGACCCTAGTATAATCCTTACAACAACACCTACAATCTAGGGTAGAGAGAATACCCTAACTTTTCATGGGGAGGTCAAAATCAAGGTTAAGGCCAACAATGGTAGGCAAGGAATCAACCACAACAAAGACCAAATTTACCTCCACTAGGGCTTCAACAACCAGCAGCACCCCTACCTACTCCAGAGAATAAGTTAGAGAGTTTCTTGAAAAAATACATTCAGTCTAATGAGGTACGTATGCAACAGACAAAGGCCTCTTTGAGTAACTAAGAGGCTTCCATCTATAACTTGGAAAATCAAATTAGATAACTTGCAATGATGTTGAATGAGAGACAATAAGGATCATTGCCTGTGAACACTGAAACAAATCTTAGAGAACATGTCAATGTAATGACCCTAGGAAGTGGTAGAGAGCTATAAGTTGAGTAGAAGGAGGATAAGGAAGTTGTTGAAAAAGAAGTCGAGGTCAAGGGTAAGGAAAGTTCATAACTGCTAATATCAAAAGTGAGTGTAGAGCCACCAAAAGTGAAGGAGTACAAACTGCCCATCTTGTATCTACAACGTCTTAAGCAAGACTGCCCTAATTCAACTAAGTAATTCAAAAAATTCCTTGATTTTTTTAAACAACTTCATGTAAAGTTTCTTCTTATTGATGCTTTATTGCAAATGTTGAAGTACACGAAGTTCTTCAAGGATCTTCTATCGAACACGAGGAAGCTGGAAGATCTTTCAACTATTACATTGAACGAGGAATGCTTTGCACTGCTTCAGAAGATGTTACTAAAGAAATTACAAGATCCAGAGAGTTTTACTCTCCCTTATGTACTTGGAAAGTTGTCAGTAAATAATGCTTTGGGAGATTTAGGAGCCAGTATAAACTTGCCATTTAATTGTTTAAAAAGATAGGGTTGGGAGAACCTAAACCAATACACATGTGCATTCAATTAGCTGATAAGTCTACCGCATACCTTAAAGGCATTATAGAGGATGTTCTTGTGCAAGTTGATAAATTCATTTTCCCTGTAGATTTTGTTATCCTCGACATATATGAGGATCTCGAGGTACCACTAATTCTAGGTAGACCTTTCCTAGTTATTACTAGGGTTGTTTTTGATGTCAGAGAGTGTAAGCTCATCTTAAGGGTCAGAGATAAGAAAATTATTTTCTAAAATCTAGATTCAATACACAAGTCCCTTAACTTAGAGGACACAAGTTATGATGGTGATACTTCTAATGCTGTTGTTGTTGAATGTATGTAGGAAACACTTGTCAAAGAACCTATGAACGATTGCTTAGAAATGGGAGATGGAGAAATGGTGAAAACTCTTAATCAATCAAAAGTTGTAGCTCAATTGGGGGCTAATGAACCTAATGTGGTGAAGCTAAGGATTGAACCATTTATAGACCAAACAAAGGAAAGTTAGAGCCTCCCAAAGTAAAACCACCAGTCTTAGAGTGGAAACATTCAGGAGATTGTTTAGAACCTACTTTTGTAGTAAGGAGCTCAAAGCTATTCACAACTATCCCCATCTAAGTGAAAAGCAGATAAAAAGAAGGGATTCGAGCAATATGAGTTTAATGAGTGGTGTGATAAGAAAAAACTCGATAAAAGTTATGCAACTAGATAAGAGAATTTGCTATATCAATGGAAAAAGGGTAAGTTTAGCCTTGTTTGGAGGATTCAAAAGTGAGATAAGGATGGAGATCCATCTCCACTATGATGAAGGTAAGTAACCCATGTATCCCGTCGAGCTATCAACGTTAAATATAGCACTCTTGGGAGGCAACCCAAGTTTTTTTTTTTTACTTTTTAGTTGGTAAGTTATTTTAGTAGTTTTTATTTTTTATCTTGTTTGCTTTTATATTGCGCTACGTATATAGCAGTCTCGCTAGTTTGGTTAGTGAGCAGGGGTTAAGGGGATAGTGTCCCTTACGATCGTGTCTCCGATTGTATCATTACCAAACGCAATAATTCACAACACACCCAGATTGTTACACAACCGTAGACACAATCATGTCTTGGGTCGTGTCACGGCCTTTATAAATACATCATGAACACACAAACTTATGCCCAACACTATTGTTTCTCCTTGCAAATGTTTTTCTCTCTCTCACATCTAGCACTATCAACATGATCACGAACCCCTATTACTCACGCCTTCCTTCTTCCCTCCATTTTCTTTTACATACAACACATAAACTCACATCAACTCAAAGATCTTTACTACTCTCACTACTTCAAGGATCCAGGTAAGTTCTTGATTCCTCTTTTTCTTTAATTTTTCTGAAATATTTACTTGGATTGGACTCTGATGCATGATGGAGTAGTTAGAATTTGTAGTTATTGCATGTGATAATCTTTAAAGTGTGTTCATTACTTTTCTTTTGAGAAGATGGGTAGTAAACATGAAGAACCCAACTGTATTATTGAATTGGCGTTAATCTTTAGGTTTGAAAGACACAGAGTTGTGGCATGACCATATCATTTTCAATACATTACTATAGACATGAGATTCTTGAATGTTTGAGTTGTAGTGCTGGATTTCATTACTTTATATGCCTTGTTCTTCATTTTTGCACTTAGGGCTTTAGTGTTTAATCAAACATACAAGTGCTATTGATTCATGTCATTGAGGAATTAAGAGTTTAAGTATGCTTAGAACTTCTTTTGTAACAATAGTTGTTAGGATTGTATGAAGGATTTCTGAAGAACAAAACTACATATTACATGCATACCAAGTGTTTGACAAAATTCCTCAATGAGTTATAGTGTTTATTTTTCTACACTTAGTTATGATTTTTGGTCTATTTTCTTATTCTAAGTGTGGGGAAGCTCTAGTATATTAGAAATTTGACTTAAATCTTGTTTCCTTTCGTAGAGAAACATGGTACCAAGAGTTAAATTACAAGTTCAGAAGAAGGTGCTCAAGAAGAGAGTTCGATTGAAGATGTCGATGATGAGGATAAGAATGAAATTATGGTTAATGCCTCCGATTAAGAGGATTATGAAGTCAAGGCCTTGGAAATTTGAAGCTCATGTTGGAGATTACATTTGATTTAGACTACTTCAAACTTCAAACTTCAAACTTCTTACATGGATGAAATATGTTACTCAATTTTTCAGGGGAGTATCAGTTTTTCTTTCCTATTTTTATATCGTTTTACCCATGGCTGTTTTGATTGATATATTTTCTATTATGCGACTTAATTTACACATTGGAGATAATGTATGGTTTTAAGTATAGGGAAGGGGATATAGAAACTTTTGTTACTTAGGAAACCAATTTTTTCACATTTAACCTAATTTTATTATTTTATTGACTTGCAATTACTTAGAAATTGATAACTTTTATTGAGTTGAATGTAATTTAAATACTTGATTTTTAATGTTTAAATTGCATGATGCCAGAGTTAATAGGTAAAATCTTTGTGAAGTAAAGTTACGGATTATTTAGCCTAAGATTTTAGAACTTAGGATTAAAGCAACATCACTTATTAGGAGTTAGTCATGACTATTTTTAAAACTTTGATGTATACTTTCCTCTTAGATGACTTTAAAGCCCTATAATCCTCAGTAAACAAACAAATGAAATTCGTCTTTCAAGAAACCCTAGAAAAGTTAAAATAGTTGGAGGTAAAAAGTGATAAAAATAAGAAAAAGAAAAGGTAAAATTGGTAAGAATTCACCTTGATCCCTTAGAAGAGTGAGGTTGAATGCCACTACTAGTGCTAAAATAAGCTTAAAGAATAAGTTGGTATAGATCAACCTTGGTCCCTCAAAAGAGCAAGGCTCTTTCTCGCTACCAATATGAGGGCTAGGTTGATATATAGATCGGTTTTAGTTCATCAAAAGAGAAAGATCCTTTCCTATTGGCAACATAATTGTCCTTAATTAATGTGTTTAATTTAGTGAATTTGAAGCCTTTTAACCAAGCATGAACTAAGGGAAGGATCAGAGGATGAGTGGATGTAATATGTATTTACTTTAAATTATAGCGCTTAGTGAGATTAAAGAGAAGGTTGCCTACGTTATAGCTAAGTAGGTTTAAAATTTTTATAACTTTTTTTTTTTTTTGTTGGCGAGATGTTAAATCTGATCTTGAGTATAGGAATCCTTGATTAAATAATCATGTTAAACTTTAATTTACATATATTAACTTGTGAACTATGGTACTTTGTATCCTTTGGACATTAGAAAAAAGATTGAGTATAAGAGTTAAGGAAGTTATTTAAAGAAAATTGATTAGATTTGCAAGTTGAATTTAGTGTAAATTTTGGCTGGTTTCCTAGGTAATGATGGTTTTTAACTTAAGAATTCTTGTTATGATTTTTCTTTGATTTATTTAATTGAGGACAAACAAATTTTTAAGTATGGGGAAGTTTGATGAGTTTTTAATTGCACATATTTTATTTAGTGATTTTTGATGATTTTCCTTGATATTTAATTTTATTTTTAGATAATAATATTTAATTAGGTAAAATTTTGTTTTCTAGGTTTTGAAATGATCTATGCTAGAAAAAGAGAAGATAGAAACAAATTTAACTCAAATTGAAACTAAAATGAGTAAGTTATGAAGGTTTGAAAATTAATATGGTCAAATGACATGGCTATGTTATTTCTAAGCAAAATTGGAGCTGTTTTTTAATTGTTATAGCCTAGGATATGACCAAAAGACATGATCATGTCATTGGTCGTGTTGTTTCCAATTTAAAAAAAGACAAACGTAAAGTACAGCAAAGGACATTACTAAAAAATACGGTTATATCTCTAATCGTGTCTTTTGTAGCTGACTTATTTTTTTTTTTTATTTATTTCCTATATAAAGCCTTATTAGGGTTTATTTGAGAGAACATTTTGGCATGACTTTTAGGGAGTTCTTTAAGCCAAAAACACTCAAGAAAGTAAGGCACAAAAAAGATTTCAAGATTCAATTTTTTTTTAGATTTCATGATCCATCGTTTTATTTTTCTCTACTCTTTGTTTTTAGATTTTTATTTTGCAATGTACAGTAAGTAGATTTTTGGTATCTAGGTTTTGTAGAACTTAGATCTATTCATGTGATATTATAATTGCTTGATTAATTTAGTTATTTATTATTTTCTTGATTTAACTATGTTTGCTTCATGATTTAGGTTATTATTTCCATAGATAGTGATCTAGAATTTGATATTTTATAGGAGAATCGAGAGATTTTTTATAGGATTAGATCTAGGCATAGTTGATGAAAATTATAATTCGAGATAATTTACAAGATTCTTCTGGAATTTTAAACTAAAAGTGTAGAGAATTCATTGTTCAATAATACAATCTTAGGTCATGTTATTAAGAAGAGATTCTAATAAGAGATTCTGAGGTTGGGGTTAATTGGCTTGAGAAAATGGTTAATTTTAGTGGAGAATTCTCCCGATTAAGAAAAATTAAAGAATAAATTAGATTATCTTTAGAAAAATCACATGTTAGATATATGGAAAGTAAGATCTATGTACAATATTGAATCTTGAATTAATTTTCAATTGAATTGCTTTCTTGTTAATTCTTGAATTGCTTTCTTGTTAATTCTTAAATTGCGTCTTAGTTAATCTTTAATTTATTTTTAGTAGTAATTTAGATTTACTTCTTTAAGTTTCTTGAAATTAAATTGTCGGTTAGATAATAGAGATCTAATGAGTATTAGTAATCGTACTAGTCCCTGTGGGATTGACATTTGGACTTATATCTGTTGTATTATAAACCAATAGGTGCACTTGCCTATATCATATTCATTACTTACTATGCTATTTAGTAATTTCTACTCTTATTGAATTTTCTAAAATGTTTATCTTTATTGAGAAAAGGCTTTTTAGTTGAAGTTTTTCTAAGATAATATTTCTTTATCTTTCTTTTATTTAAAGTATTTTTTTTAAGTGTTCTCTTTCTATGTATATGTCCATATTGTTGGGGTTTATATATATATTTACAAAAAAGAATATTCACCTTTTAATTGTCTTTGTATTTGTATAAATATATATCTTTATGCTAATCTATCTACAATGAATCTTATTGCCACAGCTATATTATATGTAAGGCTATCTTCTAAAATACCCATCTAGCTGTTCCATTGTTCTTTTATTTTATTTTTTTTGCTTAAATGTCCTAGTAATTTAAACGTTAATTTTTGTATAATTGCTTTATCGAAAAAATATTATGTTAACTCTGTATAATAGTAACAATCTCTTAAAATAAAATAACATTCATCTAATCATTTAATTGTAGTTGTTCTAATCTTCTAATACTATCTTGCTGTTGTATAATAGCTCCTCTATTAGGACTATTGCCTATTAATAATTCTTCAACTATATTAACAAAATTATAAGGGTTTGCTCCATAATTTCTAAGTTCTTGGAATTTTTATGGAAATTGTTCTTTGTATCTTTCTCAAGCTACTCTATCTACTAGTTTTAAATATGTTTCTAAATATCTAAACATTTCATATACTACATGGTCAAATCCTTGTCTTAAGTTTTCTTATACAACTAAATTTTTTCATTTTGCTATCTCTTTTGGCCACAACTAAGAATCATGTACTAGGGAGTTTAACATTTTACCACCACCTATATACTTTTTAGGATCTTGTGTAAAATCTAATTTTTTACCTTTGCTAATATATTTATTTTCTCTTTCTGTATTGTATGTCGTATATGGAGCCCTAGGTACCTTTCCTGAGCTATAAGTTTTTAGTACTAAGCTTGTTATATTACTTCCACTACTAGCCATTAAATCTTTATCTATTTTACTACTTATTATACTAATATTTGTTTCATCTAGACAAATTTGATCTTTGTCTCTTTATACTTATCTAATAGTTTTTCATCTAAATGCGCTAATTCTACCATTTCATTTTCTTGCTTTTTAAGTTCTTCTAGCTCTTCTTTCTTCCATTTTTTAATTTAATCAATTTTATAATCTTCCTCATCAAATTCTTCATCATCATTTTCTTCTATACAATCTCTATACCTTAATAATTTTTCATATTCATTTAGGAATTCTTTCTCTTATTCTATTATTAAAACATTACCTGTGTTTTCTATATCTAAATTTGCTAAATTTATTTCTATCATTCCTCTTTAATTCATTTTCTATTGAGTTATTATCACTATTTGCTATATTTCTACGAACATATGTATTGAATCTAATTTCTACATTTCCTTCACTATTTTCATATATCATATAATTTTCTAGAGATATTATATCTCTATTATTTTAAAAAAATCTACTAATGTTGCAGCTTTCGCCTGCTAATATTTCTGGACTATATTTTACTGGTTTTATTAATCTTATACCTTTACTTTTTATACTTTCTATAATTCCTTTAATGTTTATTTTAAATCTTGTACTTATATTACTTATTGATCTTCCTACAAATACTATATGTAATACTAAATTATTTCCTCCTACTATTTCATATCCCTTAGTTTATATTCCTATTTCTATATAATGAGCAAAATATATTAATGACATTAAAAAAATTTGGAAAGACATATAATATTCCTTTCTTTTCATTCATATCTACTTCTATATTTGCTATAGTTCCTTTCCTAGGATCTTGCATCTCTTATTTATTAATGTTATTAAAGCTTTAGTTCCTAATATTTTTCTTTCTAATCATTTTACTCCTATAACTATTAATCTTAGATGGACAAGTTTATAATTTGTTGTAACTAATTAAATAAAAGTTTGTCCAGTTATTAAGGGAATGGTTAAAGGTTGGTCTATAACTGAAACTTCTTCTTCTCTAGTTATTTTAATTATTTCTACAGTTCTTTCAAATCTACTTATTCTGTATAATACTTTTGGATTTAATAAATCAATCCCCTGATTGTTAAAAATTTCTATATATCCATCTATATCTATTATATCTTCTAAAACTATTTTCCTATGACTAGTACTATTTCTTCTAATTATTCTTCCTAAGAAACTAAAGTTATTACTACTAGTAGCTTCTTTCATAATTGTCTTAGATCTACTTGAAAAAGGCACAGTTTCTGTTTTGCTGGTCATTTTTCTTTTTATAACTAGGGAGTACTAGAACAACAAATGATCCCGGAGTTTTCTTTCCTTTTTCTTTTAGGCTTCTTATATTAAAATTTTCTAATATTTTTAGTTATTACTTCTAATTCTTTAGAATATTCTATTTGTTCTTTTTCTTTAATTAATTTTTTAAAGTGTTCTAATTTATTGTATTCTTTGATAATTAAAACTGTGAAAGTATTTAAACTTTTTATAATTTCTTTATTTAATGTTTGTATGGGCTCAATTGTAATAAAACTTGCAGTTTTTTTCTAAATTTTTTTTAGTACATATTAAACTTTCTTTGTATTATTTGTTTTCTTCTAAAATCATAAACTTTTTAAATATCTTTCTATTTCTAAGGCTATTCCCTTTACCTTTTGTGTACTTTGTTTATTTTCTCTAGATATTTCTTCTAGTCTTCTTGAAACCTTTTCTAATTTTAGTGTTTTTCTTCTAAAATTTTATTTATGTTTTCTAATTCTACAAATTTTTCTTCTGATTTTTTAAGAACCACTTTATGAGAATTTTGAAGTTCTCACTTTTGATACTTCTTAAATTCTTTATATTTTTTTATCTCTTGAAATTTTTTTTCTATTTTATTACTCTGATCTTTTATGAAATCTAAGTTTTTTATTAGTTCTATTATTATATTATTTTTATTCTTTTGTGTTCCAAAACTTTTTCCCAGATACTATAGTTCTTTTTATATTATGCTTCCAAAGATGCTATAGTACTAATATGGAGACTTAATAAACTATTCAGTTGCCCGTTTTCATTGTACAAATAGTGTTGATGAATATTAGAAAAATAACAATTGTGTTTAAAGTCTTCATTTTTAACTATACTTCTTTCTTTATATATCTCTAAATTAAGATACTCAAACTTTTCTATATTGCTTTGTAAAAAATCCAATAATAATGAGATCAGTAAGATTAACTATAATGACAACAATATTCAAAATAAAATAATAAATAAAGCTCTTATATCAAATGGATGGGTAGCTTTGTTGCTCTTTAAGAGAAAGTGAAGGAGTTAATGCTTGTGATGAAAATAGTGATAAACAATGAACAAGTGTGTTAAGTGTTTTCAATAATAACTAATTTGGTATTTCTCTTACTCAAAATTTTCACTATATAGAGAGATATTTCTAGACATTTTCATTCTCCTCAGAAAAGTGATTGTACAATCGTTGTAACCCTTTAGAGAGTTTCTTTTAAACATTTCAACAAGAAATCTCAGAAATTTAATATGAAGAAGTTAATCACTATGATACATTAGAGGAGAAAAGATTACATGTACAGTTGTGTCATGCTTTAAAGCAAGAGGAATGTTATTAGAAGCAAAGGGGGAAAGTTCATTAGCTGCACAAAGGAGATAGGAATACCAAATATTTTCATTAGTGTGTACTAAGAAGAAAAATAAGAAACAAAATCCAAGAAATTAAGGGTATAGACGACACTATGGTAAAAGGAGAGTTGAAAATTAATCAAGCTTTCCTAGATTATTTCAGAAATCTTTATATTACTAAAGGGATGTTACAGGTTGGTGAGGATTTGAATGTAGTAAAAGAAGTTATTTCTCCGGAGATGAATGAGAGATATTAAGTCTGATCGATGTGGAATAAGTAAAAGAGGTTGTTTTTCAGCTTAGAGGTAGTAAAGCTTCAAGTTCAGATGGTTTCAATGACAATTTTTTCTAGTCTATTGGGGGATTATTAGACCTTTTCTGACTGAGGCGATTAATGATTTCTTCCACTCAAGTATTGATATGGGATCGTGGATGAACACATGATGGCTGATATTATGTGAATTGAGGGTAGGTTCGAACCATAAGATGGTTTGAAAGATAGATGATAGTTGAAGGTTGAACAAGGGTCTTATGCATCGACAATGGATATGATACACTAACTTCTCACATGAACTTGAACTATACTTGATATGATGCATAAGTATAATACGAGGTTGCTCGCAATTATTCCACGCTCAATGGTTTAGATAAGAGCTCCTAAAGGTCTCCGTTCTCAACAAGGAAACGTAAGCTTAAGAAGGAAGTAAAGAGGAGAAAATTTCTGAAATTCAATGTTACTTGCTTGCAACTATTACATATTATAAGTATTTATATGGCTTAATTAGAGCAAATCATAGGTTACGTAAATTACAAAAAGGATTCCTACTAGAAAAGGAAAGATACGTAGTATGCAGAGGTAAATATGCAAAGCAGATAAGAGAATATTTGAGTATAGAAAAGACAGTATCGATGTTAGAAAATAATTGTGTGTTAACTGCTCTTTTTGTAGTCCTAAATGGTGCTATTTACTAAGCATAGCTGATTCAAGTAAAGCAGGTTAGGTTGGTTGCTTGGTAACCCGGTAGTTTAGGGCTTGGGAGTGGTTGGTCCAATGGGTGGTCATTCTTCTGATTAGCCTCAGTCGGTTGTTGGTAGCAAGTAAGAAAGTCTCGAAAACTCTAAAGATCACAAATAAGGGGTTAGCTTGCCCCTTGCCCATTGATCACTTATCTTTTCTGTCTTGTTTCTTAGAGTATAATTCATGAATTCTATAATTTCTAGAAGCATTGATTTCAAACTTGAAGGGAAACGACAATTCATGTTCTTGAGAAAGCACTTAACTTTTCTTTAATTTTCCACTAATGGGATAAATATCATTACTTGAAATGTTCAGTTAAACAAGACTTCCTTACACTCTCACAGGTCTGTTTTTACTCTCGACATCAATTCCAAAAGTTGTAGCTTATCTTATAAGTGGTACATTTTGGTCAATCAATTAAGTCTTTTTTAGGTTTGCAATTTTAGTTAATAGTTTGAGCAAATGGATATCAATGTCCTTGTCCAATTTTAAGGAAATCATATACAATCCATCCCAGATAAACAAGCTAAGAACCTAAGAGAAACTAAATATGAGCTTGCTGTAGTTTTATGAGCAAATTTTGCTGAAGATAAGTCGATTTTTTTAGTTAAAAGAGTTTCATTAAAGGTGATATAGTGGGTGGGATCATAAAATGAGGACTTTGCTTTTAGGCTTGGGAATTTAAAGTGTCTTGCCTTTGGATACCATCACAAATTCAGACTTTTGGCGATTTTGCTCATCTTTAAAGGTGATCACCTTACTCATTTTTATTTTTGTTTTTTTTTTTCCTCACTTTCCCCCCTTTTTTCTTCTTGTCCTCCTTTTTTTTTCACTTTTTTCTCTTTTTCTTTCCTTTCTTTTTTCCTCCTCTTCTCCTTTTTTTTTTTTTCCTTTTGTCTAGGTAGTCACCTTTTACTGTTGAGTTTTTCACTTGATGGGATTTGAAGCCCTAAAACCATGGGTTTAAAGAGTATAAGCTTGAGAGAAGTGTATACGGCTTTGGAGTGTTTAGGAAAAATCCGTAGGCTTAAGGTGTTTGAATAAGTGTATAAGCCTAAGTGAGGTGTATACAATCTAAAGCACATCTTCATTATAAAGAAATTGAATTATCTATGATAATATTTGCTCATGAATTGGTACAACTAAGGCAATTATAAGTTAGTTTACTCCTTTTCTCCAGATTAATGATCCTAAGCTCTTGATTGCCCCAGTTTAGGGTGGTTTTTGGTAGGGTTAATTTTAAGAAAAATCCTTAAAAGGCTCAAATGGGTTTGCAATGGATAATTATGTTTAAGGTAATGAAATAAACGTCTAACATCATTTTGACATGTATACCATGTTCAAGACAGACCTCATTTAAGGAATGAGCCCAATACTCACCTTAATGGCACTAAACTCTCATGTGTGTTTAAGGTTAGTGTTTAAGACATGGCTTGCCTCTTTTCATCATAAACCTTTCAAGTAATGTGTTACCTTTCCCTTGGATGGAAAATTTTAAGTTTCAAGTTCACATTTACTTTATTCATTTTCACTTGCCTAAAATTTTCATAAAGTGTTTTATTAATGAAGGGACAAAGGCATGCCTTTATCAAGTTGAACTAAGTGCACATCATGGAAAAACAAAATGTAGAAAAAAAAAACACTTTATTTAAATAGATCTTGTCTTCAAAGTGAAAGGTAACTCTAAAAAGAAATAAATGCAGGAACTAAAACTCTTTTTCACTTCTTGCCCTTTATTTAAGCAACTCCTTCTAACTTGGCCCATATAGTTGAATTGATCTCCTACAGATAGACCCAACTGCTTCAAATGGTAAGCCATCTTGTTAGATGATAGTAGTAGGCCTTCAATATCTAATGTTGGATGTCGTCTGTTTGAGACTTCTTCATAACTTAGGGAAGGGATACTATTGCCAATAAACTCATTAGCCTTTAGAAAGCTTAGTTGGATAATTTTTATATCAATCAAATCTTTCACCTTATGCTTCAGTTTCTAGTAGTCCTCTATGGTATGCCCTACTTAGCTTATATGATATTTACACCATTTGTTAGGTCATGATCCCTTGGCTTATACTTCTTTGTCATGATTTCACATGCTAGCAACCTTGCTTTTCTTAATCGCTTGAACACTTCAGCCATTGGAATTTTGAACTGTATAAGTTGCCTCTTTTTGCTAGGGACAGGCTTGTCCTGATTATGGGATTCCCTAATTGGCGTATTTGTTCCTGACTTCTCTTTCACTGAATCATCCTCATGCTTGGGCTATGATGTCTTATCCGTAATAGGACCTAAGTTTTTAAGCTACTTGAGTACATAGCTCATTACCATTTTTAAGCTAGCGAGTTTTTCTTCTAACATCACCAACTTTTCTTATATAACTGTAACCCTGTTTTCCAAACCTCGACAATGACATGCCTCCTAGGCTTAACCATTCAAATCTATCTCTAGCAACTTTTCCAAACCTTGTATCATGTTGATATTGGGCTCATGAGCTTGCAACTCTTTAAACTTGTCCACCTAAAATGATGTGTCAATAAGCCCTTAGGCTTGGGTATGGGCTTGATCTCGACTTGCTTCACATGCTTACTCAAAGCCCCTTTTGTTGTGGCTATTCTCTATTTAAGGGCTACAAACATCTTGATTTTAAAAACAAGTGATTACGGGCTTTAAGTTGGGCCAGACTGTTGAAAGGGCAATTTTTCAAATCCTATAATAGTCTCTTCTTGTTAGTAACATTGCATTCCTCTCTTTTAAAAAAAAATTAATTTTTTTAATTTTAAAAACCTTTCTTCTTCTTCTTCTTTTCTTTTTTTTTTGGAAACTTTTATTGAAAAATCAATGCTTATTTTGTGTTATAGATAGCCTAATATTGATATTGACAAATCCAAACTTATTATATAGAAAGAAGGTTGAAAAAAATGGAAACATTGGGACTAACAACTATAGATATAGGATAGCGATTATATTACAAGAATGATATAGATGAGCAGATATTATTTTACAATGAGAAACTTATTAAACATATGACACAAGGGTGATTACTTATGGAGAAAGCTTTATTAAGACCATGACAACTTAATAGAT
Source organism: Lumnitzera littorea (assembly GCA_024138015.1). Taxonomy (NCBI): domain Eukaryota; kingdom Viridiplantae; phylum Streptophyta; class Magnoliopsida; order Myrtales; family Combretaceae; genus Lumnitzera; species Lumnitzera littorea. Next base: position 109,016,779 of record JAMXBB010000007.1, on the reverse strand, counting down.
AAACACGAAGAATGTGAACTTAAACATTTATAAGATTGATGACCATAAAATGACAAATAATTTACAATGGAAATTTGATGGTTAAATCTTTTATTTTTTTATTTTTGTATTTTGTTGGTTCCTAACAATATGATACACGTAGGGCATTGCAATATAAATCAACTAAGTAAATAAAATTATCATGAAATTGGTTTTTTCCATCATAAAATGTCTTTTTAAAAAAAAATTTGTTGGAAAGCCTTAAAAAATAATGGTTCCATAATAATCTTTACTGTATTTAATTTCCATAATTACATTCCCCAAAAAAGAAAATTTACAAGTTGATATTGAATTTTTTATTTTTAATGTTGGCACATTATGATACGTATGAAATATTAATAATTTTGAGTCTTCTATATTAAATATTATGTTACACAACCTATTACTCATGAAATAAAACAAAATCTACAAGATTTACATATATTACATAAGATAGCGTATATAAACAAATATGCAAATTAAAAATATAAAAATAAATGAGATGCAATATGCTACATAAGCGTACGATGCAATGGGGTTAGTAATTAATAAACTATATGAATAAAATTATTATAAACCTATGGTCAATATTCATGTAAACTTATATATATATAAATGTGAGAATTTCTAAATTTTTTTTTTTTAAAATAAAGCCTATGCACACTATATATATATAAGCACATTAAGTTTTCAAAATAAGGCCTATTGGTCATAGGTTATAACAATTTTTTTTTTTTTGCTCCTATAATTTAAAAATTATTAACCCCTTTTATTATTTAAGATGATGCCGGAGAATGGAGTCTATGGGTCTCAGGCTCTGTAACTTTAAGCATTCTTAGGGAAACGCCTATTGGGTTATATCAAAGTATGAGTGGGCTCACCTATCATCACTAGGTGGGAGTAAAGACCCAAGCGACCCGAGGGTTATACAATGGCAGCCCATCGCAAGTTCCTATTAGGCTATCTTCTTTCTAATAAGCTTGCATCATTAAAACTCAATTAGTACAACTATATTATAATATTAAATAAGGAAAAAAAATAACCCCATTAATTAATTTTTATATTTTTATATGACTAGCTCACTAAGTATCCTTAGTAGAATCGCAAATTCTATTGATCCCTATTTTGGTTTTCCTTAATTCAATTTATATTAAGTTTAGCCCGCTTAATATAAATTGCTCAAAATTAAATTAAGGAAAAACATTTTTAAAAAAATATTTAAAAATAATTTAGAGTTGCTAATTAGTTAAATTGATAAAAAAAGTCAAATTAGGGATTTGGGGTGGAAAAATCCTAACTTAGCCACTGGTTTACAGATTTTCTAAAGAAAATAATTTTTAAAAAAATTTAACTAGGAAATCGGGGGGATTTGGGAACTAACTTATTAAGATAAAAGTCATCTTGTAAAAAATAAATTTTCTAAAAATGCTAAATATGTAACGATATACAAAAATGCAATTGAAATGATTTTTAATATGAATTTAAAAAAAATTATATTTTTTTTATGATTGCCTTAGAGGTGCTTACGTACTTGCTAATTAGAATCAAACTAATGTAGTTTTATTTTTTAGAAAAGATTTAGTGGGTTGATTTATTTTAATTTGAAAATTGAGCCAGATTTATGTTATTTAATAATTTATTATTAAAAAAAAACTAAAAAAGATCTAACTACGTGAATCTATTTAAAAAAAAAAAAACTATCTAACCAAATCTTTTGAAAAGACTTCAGTTAAGATTTTTTTTTATTTTTAATAAAAGAACCACTACGTGCTAAAAATTTATTTTTTTAAACCCTAAATATAAGATTTATACAAATCTATTGAGATATGCAATTTAGATATACATTTTTACCAAAGATATAAATCTTGAAAAAAATACGTATCTATATCTAAAAATGTAATTTTTTAAAAAAGAAATGCAATTTTTATGAAAAAAGATTCAATTTAATCTAAAAGAAGCGATTTTATTTAAAAGAATGCGATTTTTATGAAAAGGATACAATTTCTATGAAAATGCAATTTATTTTAAAAAATAATTTTTTTGAGAAAATGCAAATCTATCTATGAAGATGCATGACATATAATTTCTATTAAGATTATTTTAAAAAGAAACAACTAAACCAATAAGCTGTACTAATAAAAACAAAGTTAGTAAAATAAAATAATTAAATAAAAAATAAAACAAAAAACAAACTAATAAAACTATTAACTAAAAAAAAAAACAGAAAAAGACAAAAATAAACTAATAAAACTATTATTATTAAAAAAAAAAAACTAGCTAACCTAATGGTTGGATCCAAGGGGAATAATCACATGGATCAGGTTAGGTTATGCACGTGTGACTTGAATCTTCAATTAGATTGTGTGCTTGAGTGAAACTGTGAATAGAATTGTACGCATGTGTAGATTGTAGTTTGTTGTACGTAAGCGTAGAGTGTGTATGCTGCAACTGAAAGTATTGTGGATTGGTTGTAATTATGTTGTGGCGTACTTGATCTGGATGTGTGAGTGAGCTATGAATTGTGTATGTGTAGGAGATGAGCGTGAGGACAATGGTATGTATGTATAAGTAAGTCAGGCGTGTATGTGTGAGTAAGTCAAGACAATATAAGTGATGTGAGTATGGGTACGTGTTTATGTATGAGATGTGAGTGGGGTTTGCATTTGAATGTGTACAGGAGATGAGCACTGTAGAGTGTGAGTTTGTGAATTTTGTGTAATTGTGAAAACATGTATTTTTTTATAGCCGAATGTCCACTATTTATAAACTATAAACTTGAAACTTTTGAATCTTTTTGTTGTAAAGATTCAATCTTAACAAATCTAATATTTATAAGATACAATAATACTTGATTTAGATTTGTTAGATTCATTCAAGATTTAATTCAATCCATTTTTAAGATCAAGTTTCTAGAAACCCCATATTTATTTAGGTTTTCTTGAATCGGACTCCACTTAATTTAATTAACCATAGCCTATAGCCCATTTAATAAATCTTAAGTCTCTTTAGCCTAATTAAAATATTTAAAATTGGACTAAGGTCCACATTCATGTGTTCAAATGTGATTGGACTTTTTTTAAATAACATTTTTCTAATAAAGCCCAAAAGACTTTAAATTTACTAAATTGCATGTATATATTTTATTGTAATTCGACCCGACCTTAAATGACTAACTGATTTGACTAGGACACTTTTGATGCTTTTTATTTTTTTTGTCTTTCAATTGTCGTTTTTTTATTATTTATTTATTTATTTTTTTAGTTTTTTCCATTTTCATTTTTTTTTCTATTTTTTCAAGTTTTTTTTTTTTTGGTAAACCTGACCCAAAAGTGAAAAGAGACTGAAATTAAAATAAAGGGTATAAAAAATGGGGGTATCTACAGCCTTGCCATGCTCTCTAGTCCTCAAGGCTCGGGCTTAGGTTCGGGTTTAGGGTTTAACGGTTTGATTCCTATCATCCTCGCCAAGTTGATTACGATTTAAGATCAAATCCAGTTGCTCCTTATCCAAGTTCTCTTCGGGTTAGTAAGGGTTGAGGTCAGCAACATTAAACACGTTAGACATTCCAAAGTCTTTTGGTAGTTTTAGTTGGTATGCATTGTTATTTATCTTTTGGATTAACCGGAATGGTCTGTTAGCTCTAGCAAACAACTTATTCTTCTATTTGTTAACAAACCTTTCTTTGCCCAAGTGTAGCCACACTTGATTACCAGGCTGAAATTGCTTAGTCTTCATTCTTTTAGCTTTCTAGCAACTAAGTCAATGTGCTAGGTGACTTGTTGATAGATTTGCTGGATGGACTAGGCTCTAGTTCTTACTTCTGCATCTTCTTAGTTAGTAGACGGCATCACAATTTGATCAAGGGGTAATTTGGGATTAAAACTATAGACGGCCTCAAATGGGGCGTGACCAGTAGTGGCATTTGTTGTTACGTTATAAGCAAATCTTACTACAGGTAGGTAGATGTCTCAGTCAACTAAGTTTTTTTCCACTGCAACTTGGAGCAGTGGTCCCAAGGTACAATTGGCAACCTTTATCTAACGGTCAGTTTAGGGATGACAAGAAATATTGAACATCAATTTGGGTCTCATATGATATAAAGAGTTCTTTAGAAATGGCTTAAGAACTTTGGGTCTTTGTTTGACACTATACTTCTTGGCACTCTATGTAAGCGAACTATTTTCTATAAAAACAAAGAAGCAATAGTTGAAGCTTTGTTAGTCTTGGTACGAGGCATAAAGCGTGCCATCTTACTAAATCTATTCATAACAACAGTCACAAAGTCTTTGCCTTGGGTAGTTTAGGGCAATTTGAGGACAAAATCCATACTTATATCATCTCATGGTTTAGTTGGAACAGGTAGTGACATTGCCTTTCATTGTTCAACTCGGCTCTTTGCTTTCTTATAGATGGCGCATCCCTCAATCACACAGTGCACATCACATTTCATTTTAGAGTTGAAGAATCTATCGTTCAGTAGCTCATACGTTCATCATTCTTGAAAGTATCTAGCGAGTCCTTTACTATATGCTTATCTCACTAGCAGTTCCCTTAATGAATAGGTCGGCACACATAATTTGCCACTTTGGAATAAATAACCATCTTCCACATGATAGTCATCTACTGTTCTTCCTTCTCCACAGTGACTATATATAGGACCAAAATGAGAATAATTTTGATACTGTTCTTTAATGCTTGCAAACCTTAGTAGTTTGGTTAATAACTCAGTAAGAAGAACATGTCTTCTTGATAGAGCATCGACAACTACATTATTTTTGCCTTGCTTGTATTTGATGAAAAAATTAAACCCTTCCAGAAATTTAATCCATTAAGCTTGGCGTTTGGAGAGCTTTGATTAGATCTATAGATACCTCAAGGATTCATGATCTGTGTATATGAAAAATTCCTTTGGCAGAAGGTAATGCTATCACATGCAAAGTGCTCTGATTAATGCTAGGAGTTCTTTGTTATATAAAAAATAGTTTAGTTGTGCTCCTTTGAGTTTTTCACTATGATAAGTGATATGTTTGCCTTCTTACATCAGTATAACTTTGATGTCAACACTTAACACATCGCATTTAAGCTCATACACTTTATCAAAGTTTGGCAAAGCCAAGACTAAGGTAGAGGTCAACCTCGCTTTCACCTTAGCAAAACTCCTGTTTTCTCTCTCTCCTTACTTGAACTTTACATTCTTCTTTGTTAGCTCATTCAGAGGTGTTACTATAGTATCGAATCCTTGGATAAAGCTAGAATAATGCCAATCCATGGAAACTCCTTAACTCCACAGATGAAGTTAGGGTCGGTTACTCAATAATGGCTTGAACCTTCTCTTCATCAACTCTCAATCCTCCTCCACAAACTAAGTAACCTAGGAAGATCACCTCTTCCTAATTGAAAGATCATTTCTTCATGTTTCCGAATAATTTCTATGCTTAAAGGATATCGAAAATAGCTCGGAGATGGTTAATATGACTTGTTAGGTAGGCACTATAAACAAGGATGTTGTCAAAGTAGACAATGACAAAATTCTCAATTAGATTTCTCAAAACATGATTCATCAACCTCATAAAAGTGTTTGGGGTGTTTGATAGCCCAAATGGCATGACTATCCATTCATATAGGCCATGTTGGATCTTAAAAGTAGTCTTCTATTTATCCTGTTGCCTCATTCGAATCTGCTATTATGTTGACTTTAAGTCAATCTTACTGAACACCTTGGCACCACTCAATTCATCTAACATATTTTCTATCCTTGAAATGGGGTATTTGTACTTGATCGTAATCTTATCGATAGCTCTGCTATCTACACATATACACTAAGTGCCATCTTTCTTTGACACAAGCAGTACAGGCACAACATTAGGGCTAAAACTTTTTCTCACATATCCTCTCTTTAATAGCTTATTGACTTGTCTCTAAAGCTCTACTGGTTACTCTAGATTCATTCTATAAGCGAACTTGTTTGGTAATGTAGCACCAGGCATCAAGTCAATGTAGTGCTTAATACCTTAAAATGGAGGTAATCCTTTAGGCAACTGCTTAGCAAACAAGTCAGAATATTTATTGAGCAACTTCTTAACTTCCTTTGGCAGCTTTACTTGTTCTTTTAATTCCATTAGTCTCCTTACCAATAAGGAGGTTGGCAGGTCATACTTAATATCATATGGCAACAGGTCTCGAACTAAGAATGAGACAATTGAGGTTTAAGTAGGTATGACGAACAGGAAGTAAAATGGGGGTGGGAAGGGGGGTTGATGGTGAATATGTATGGATATCATGCACCAAGATACAAACACAATCAAGGGTTAAGCTCGAAATAGGATTTGATATGACTCATGAACATTAAATGTTACTCGGTTTTCAAATGAGAGGTTAGATGTGACTTACTAATTTACTTAAATGAAAGGTTCACCACAATCTTAAGGACAAGATTGATAAGAATGCAAGAAAGATTAAAGAGTTAATCGACACTCAATAATCCAACAAATGCAAACTCTAAGAGCTCAAGAGTAACCTTACTCAAAAGAGGAAAGTTCCAAGTGTAGGTATATTCTTCATTGTTTGATTCTTATATATGCCTTCGCTAATTACAAATGTTGTTATTTATAGTAAGTCTTAAAACCCTAATAGAAAAATTGTAAATAATATACAAGGCTTTAAACCTTAAAGAATGGGACCATAACTAAAAATAAAGAAAATATGTATAAGAATACAAAACGGTGCATTTAATAGAAAAAGTTAACATGTAGTCATTTGGCCTATCTTGAAAGGGGCAGGATTTGAACCAGGTGGGGTCGACAGTTGGATATCTGGGTTCGAGGAGGAGTCCTTGAAGTCTCGTAGTGCTTGGTCGAGATACTTGAAAAGTCAGCCTACAATTGCCGAGTACTAGAATTAGCCGACATTAGTCTCTCCGTATCATGCCGAGTGGATCTTTGGCCTTGAGTCCTTAGCCGTGTGGTCTTTTGGTTTCTTGGCAAACGATAGACTACAAATTTGATGCCAAGTGGCTCCTTTTCTTCCTTTCGGTCTTTTGGTATTAGCTTAACCTCGATAAAAGTTGTTTAGCCTCGACTTTGAACAATTCAGCCTTAGGTTAGAACAAGTCAGCATCGGCTTGGGATAGGTTGGCCTCGGCTTGGAGATAGTCATAAGCTAATTCCTATCATAATGGCTACTCGAAGCTTGGCTCTACTCAATACGAAAGTCTTCTTTGATCCTCAAGTCAATTTGGCTTGTAATTTACTTACTTGACTTGAGGTCATAGGGTTTAGGGTAATTTTCCTCCTATCCTTTTCAAACACATACATGTTCTTAAGACTGTCGTGAATAACTTTTCAATAAAAAAACTAAGGTCTGCCTAGCAACACATGAGATGTATAGATAGGTAACACATCATAAAGAATTTCATCAAAACAATTTCTAATAAAGATCAATAGTATCACTTGCAGAGTGACATGTAGTGCTCCTTTCTCATTTAGCCAATGTAATTTATATAGCTTCAGGTGTAAGATAGTCAGCAACTTGAGTTTCTTAACCAGGTGAATAGATGTTACATTGGTGTAGCTTCTATTGTCCACTATGAGCATATAAACCTGCTTATTTACCTTGCATGTGATGTGGAATAGGTTCTCTCTCTGCTCTTCTTAGATAGAGGGTTCTATACTCATCATACATCAAATAACCAAAGTTTGTTTGTCTAGATCCTCAACAAACACATATTCCTCAACAAGCTCATCTTCCTAGGTGGTATCCTCATCGAGGACAACTTCCTCATCGGGTCTTGGAATGTCTCCTTTGATATTCATAGTTCTTTCTGCTTGAACATTATGCAGCCATATGTCTAAACCCTCGATACTTAAAATACTTGATCTGGCTCGTCTTCCTCTTAGATTCTTGTCCCTTCTCACAAGTTCTTGATGGCACTTCACCTTTAGTTAGTCGACTCTTTTGTTTAGCTTTGACATTTTCTCTTCTACTCAATTCTGCACTTTGCTGAGCTTGATAGCTTCCTTAAGCGATTTGGCTTGATTGTACAGGTTGACTCATCCTATTCCTCTTCTGTCTTTTTACTTACTAGGCTATTCCCATAGCCTTGTTCGATGTAGTAAATTGTTGAAACTCCACAACATATTGGATGTCGCTTCTCAATCCAATGAGAAATCCCGAAACTATTCAGGTTGATGGTTCATCTACTTCACATTGAATCATGAGTATTTGGAACTCCTTAACATATTCATCAACAATTTGGCTTTCTTGTCTTAACTCTTGAAGTTGAGCAAAAGTGTCTTGCAAATAAGTATTTGAATCTATTTCTAAGTACCCTCTTCATCTCAGGCCAAGTATTTACTTCCCTATATCCTTCTCATCCCCTCATAATTTGAAAGTTCTTCCACCACAAAGTGGCATAATTGGAGAATTCTATAGCAATAGTCCTCACTTTCTCGCAGTCTACATACTGGTAATAATAAAAAACACGCTTAACCTTCTCCTCTTAATCTAAATAGTCATCTACATTCTCATAAATGTCGAAGCTCGGAATTCGAAGCTTTACATGGTCGGCAACTTGGGGTGCTTGAGCATACTCCTCTTCCTCATCGTACTCTTTTTCTCCTTATTCATTCATATCACATAGGTTAATCCTTCTCCGTACACATCTTCCTACTCCTCTACCTCAATCTTGTCAAGCTAGGATTTGTCTTCTTGTAAGCTGAATGGCTTAGGGAGTATTTTGTACGGCCTTAGTAGGTCAAAAGGCCAACGCATGAACAGCTTTGGTCAAATCGGCTATAAGGTTGGCCATCTCATCGATTCGCTCATCTATACTTTAAAGAAAATTCTGGGGTTTTTGTTTATGGTGGAGAACACTACTATTTTCATCTCTAATAACATCGTTAATGCTTGGATGTGCCATACTCTCGACAAAACTGAGTAAACAAACTCAAAATCTATAAAACAACAAATACTATCCTCTTAAGCCAAAAAACTCACACATACACTTCTCTATACAAAAGTTTAGGTTAACTGTCAACACAAAAACCACTCCAAAGAATAATAAATCCAATTGAAAATTGACTTTGTTTTCATATGCTTGAAATAGGGTGTAACAAAGTATGCGAAAATTAGCAATATGTTATGCTTTCTACTTACTCAAACATTAACAACTAACCTCTACGCAACTACAACACACTACTACTACTTACAAGAAAGTTCAAACATAACTTACCCAAATGAACCTTCGCTTTGATATCAAAATGATATGATTTGAGCCAAGGACTGATAAGGTCGGTTGTAAGGGATAGGTTTAAGCCTGCAGAAAGCTTAAGAAGAAGGATGGAAAGGGCATGAATAGTAGAAAAACAAAAAAGTAAGTAAACCACAATCAACTCTGAGGATATGACGCACTAAGGAACCATCGAGGACTCACAAAATGAACTTAATATAATGCATGAGCTAACTCTACGATGGTACTTGCCATTTAGCCTTGCTTAAAGGTTAGAATAAGATTGAAACAAGTAAGTAAAGAAAATGAAGTATAATTTGTATTGATGATTTTTTATTATTTTGCGGCAACCTTTACAATGAGTATTTATAGACACCTTATTTTTACTTTCTATAATTTTAGAGTTTCTTTTCAAAATAAGGAAGAAGAGTTCTAATTCAAAAATAAAAAAAAATTGAAAAATTCAGAAAAATACAAAAAAAAAAAATTTAAAAATAAAAAAGGAGAAGAAGTAGTGTTTAGAAAATAAGGGTCATTGGGTCATTTAATATTTCAAGATCTAAGTGTATTTAAAAGTCAATTGTGCATATGCGATTTGATTAATTTCCCATCTACATTTGAAAATATTAGATTTTCTAATAAATTCAAATAATTTGATTAAAGGTTTGAGTTAATTTTATTTTTCTCATGAAAATATAGTCAATTTAAATTAATTATGGCTTTAAACGAGGTTTCAATTGGATTTAAATTGATTAATTTATAAAGGAAATAATTTTGAATTAATTAGATAAAATACAAATCGAGACTCGAAAATCTATTAAATTGTGGTCGTTTTGAAAATATTTTTTAATATATGTATAATAGGCTTTCAGGTCTTAATATTGATGCTTTCAATTCATTAGGAATCGATCAATAGGGTATCTGATTTAGCCTAAACTAAATATGTTGTTTTAAATCCGATTTAGGCCATTTAAAATTGGTAAAGAAATTTTTGTGCAATAAAATTGAAAATGAAAGCCATCGTAGCTGGCATGGATATGGACATGGATCAACTCTTAGGTTATACACTAACACATAATTTTTTTTTTAACATGCCAAGTGTCAGCTTGTTATTGGCTGACACCTATAGGATGCCATTGTAATCCCTATTTTAAGCTCGAATAGGAGGAAAAGAAAGGAAAAAACCAACGCGAACCCTGCACTTTTGGATCCGATTAAACACATATTTTGGCAAGATTTTATCAAATTGAATATGGGAATCAAAAGAAGACTTGGGGTACTTTCAATCCATACCAAAATTGTATCTAAGTATAATCATTTAGAGGGTCAAAAAAGGATTTGAAAATAAAATAAAAAAAAATTTTAAGGCATAGATTTCGCCTTAAGTAAATCAAGCTTGATGCTTGCCTTGTCATTGGTTTTCAAAGCTCCATATTGAGTTTTTAGGAAAAAATAAGACATGAGGAACACATTTTAACCAATTTTCCATCCAAATTGCATCGATTTCGAATCAATTTCATCAAAGACCCATTTATTTTGAATTTTTGAATTAATAATGTTTTGGACTTTCCTAGGAAAAATTGAGCATCAACAAGTATAAACAGGGACTTAGGAACTCGTTTATACCTCCAAGAAATAGTCCAATCACTCCCACTTGAGCTTAAACCCTATTTTCTCTCTCTAGAGTTTCAACCTAATTTCTCTCTCCAAAATCCAACATTTTTGGTGGTTATCGAAGCAAACAAACTACACTACGAGCATCATTACCCCCTAAAACCCCAAGCTACACTTTCAACTCAACCTTAGCAACTATCCGATGTGACAACCACCACCACCCTCTATTGCCAAAACACCAACAATTGCCAAACTACTTCCATCCCAAGGCATCATCACTAAGTTTAGTTTCATCAATGACTCTATCATGAAAGTCATTTTTCCGACTTGATTTGGCCATTAGAGTTGTCTGAATTGCTCCCCACCGACTGTCTTCTTCTTCTTCTCTTGGCCTGACCTACGACCTGACGATTCAACTCAAAGACCTGTGCTCTAATTTGACTGGTGATTAAGTTCGACTCGGTTCCCTTGAGACCTAAGCTAGGTCAGCTCCCTTTTTGTTATAACATTTTTTAAAAATTTATTTCTTTTACAAAAATGAAGAAGAAAAAAAAATTGTTTGAATACTTCTCTTTCTAAAATATAAATTCTTTCTTTCTTTTTTTATGTAAAGTTTTTAAAAATAAATATATATAGAGAGAGTACGTTTTGAGAAAGAAATAACAAGAATATAAAAAAAAAAATTGTTTCATCACTTAGAAAAACTTTTCTTTTAAAAAAATGTAATAAAACTTTTTCAAAATTAGAACTCTTTATTGAAATTTTCCAAAAATAAAAACACCAATTTAGGACCTTTTCTTACAATTTTTTTAAAATAAAACAAAATGAATAAAATGTACACTCGATTGTTTTCAGAAATTAAAAGAAACCAACACATGTAAGTTTTTAAACCAAACTATGAGAAGTTTGATCCCTATGAGAGGGTATTGAGGCAATTACGAGGCAACTTAAAATAGGGAAATTTTTTATTTTTTTACTTTTGTAAATATTTTAATTTCTTACTTTCTTCTCTTTATTGTAAATAAAGATTATTTTTCTTTGTTTGTAAATTTAGGATTGATCTTTCAAGTCAAAAGGGTATTTTGAAAAATAAAACTAAATTTGAAAGGTTGAGAGTGATACCCATTTAGGATTTAATAGAATAGCGATTAAATTCAATATCTCTCGTTTTCAATTTTTTTTAAAACGATTTTTTTGCAGATTAGTAGCTAGGTTAAAATCTATCAATCTAATTGATTTTAACCTAACCTTCTTCTCAATGTCGGTTGGGTGGCAACTCTATTTTTTTTTCCTAAATTTATAAAAAATTAGATTTTCCTTAATTCTTAGTTGATTGTCTATATTAAATGGGTATATGGTTCAATATAGGTCGAGTTAAAGAAAATAACGAAAACAGAAAAAATCTAAGCTCAATAGTATTTATATTTAAAACATTAGGGCAACTATTACAAATGGAAAAGACTAAAAAGGGTAATGTTTGAAATAAGTATTGTATAAGGAATGTTTGAAGGGCATAAATGAAAGTGTAGCAAAATGGGCACTCTATACGGAAGATTCTATCACAATGTGTGCTTGAATACGTAGTGAATGGTTAATGGTCGTATGCCTGGCAAAACAGACAAATTGTATGGCTAGCTTAGCTATTGTTGAGTAACAATACTGAGCTAAGCTAATAGTTTGGTAGTACCAAGTTAAGTAAGTAACTCTTTTAGGGTAAATTCAACTTGGACATAGTCGGTAGAGCTTAGATTTGGGTTAGCTGGGTAGATGGTAGATTCGACCGAGCTATCTTCTAAGTGTATTCTTGATTGGCAGCTAAAGACTATCGATAAGCATAAGAAGGCTTGATTTGGGTAGGGCATTAGGTTGGCATACTATAGTAACTTAAACTCTTCAGTCGTAGGGTATAAAGAAAGAACTTACCTTATTATGCTTTCTAGTCCTTAAGCTTAGGTCGAGGATCTGGTGACTTAATTCTTATCTCTTAATATGATGCATAAGTATAATGCGAGATTACTTGTCACTAGTCCATGCTTAATGGTCTAGATAAGAGCTCTTCAAGGTTTCAGTTCTTAACAAGAAAACACAAGCTCAAGAAGGAAGTAAATTACAAATATGATTCCTACTAGAAAAGAAAAGATACATAGTTTATAGGGGTAAATTCGTAAAGTGGATAAGAGAATATTTAGGTACAAAAAGGATAATATGGATGCTAGAAAACAAATACGTGTCAACTACTCTTTCTATGGTCCCAAATGGTGCTATTTGCTGAACAGAGTTGATCCGAGTAGAGTATGGTAGGTCAGTTGCTCAGTAACTCAATAGTTTGGTAGTTCAAGGCCTAGGAAGGGTTGGTCCAATGGGTAGTCATTCTTCCAATCGACTTCGGCAAGTTGGCTTGAAAATGGGACAGCTTAGCTTTGGTTGCTTGTCAGCTCAGTAGTAGGTGGATTCAATGGTAGGCTTCAGATTAGTGTAATAGTAAGAGGTTAGCCCTTTCGAAGGTGTTTGTAATAAGATAGAGAGAGATCAAAATGGAATAGCTCTACGAGTCGAGGTGGAGAATGCATTGCTCTTCAATGTTTAACTCCCCTAGGATAGCTTGGTGAACCACATTAGTGAGTCCTCGGGCTCGGGAGCGAGTGATCGGTCTATGATCCCTATCAGGTATGGTTCATCCTCTATTTAATAGTATTGATATTGTTCTCATTCCATCAGCTCAATTTCCTGAGGAAGTTAACTTGTTTTGTCTAATAAGTTTATTGAATTTCTCTTATAAGGTTATTTCCAAAATTTTGTGTAATCGTTTGAAACCTATTACTGAATCAATCATCTAACTTATTGAAGTACTTTTGTGCCTGGTCTATTAATTCAAGACAATGTCATTTTAGCACATGAGATCTTTCATTTTCTAAAGATTCATAAGAAAGGCAAATGGATTTTTGTAAACTTAAGATAGCTATGGCAAAAGCTTACGATAAGGTAAAATGGATTTTTTTGAAAGCTATCTTGTGTAAAATAGGTTTCCCATCAAAATTGATTTCTTGGATTATGACTTATGTAAATCGGTCTCTATTAATCTCATGGTAAATGGAAAAAGGATTAAGTCTTTTACTCCCTCTAGAGGGCTTAGGCAAGGAGGGGTCCCCTTTCCCCGTATCTATTTATTATTGTGATCGATTCTTTATCTAAATTAATACAAAAGACTATGGATAATGGTGAGTTGGATGGTAATTATGTTAAGAGGAGTTGCCCTAAATTGACTCATTTGATGTTTGTAGATGATGCCTTGTTTTTCACGAGAGTTTTTGAATTTAATCTCTCAAGAATAAAACAAATTCTTCACTCATATTGTGCTACTAAGGGTCAGAAAGTGAACTTTTAGAAATCTTCCCCTTTTTTCAATTCCTTAACTTCTGATGTTAAAAAAGAGTAGTGTTGTAGGTTTTTGAATATCAATCCATCAAATGTAGCAAAAAAGTACCTTGGTTATCCATCTTTTTGGGGAAGATCTAAATATAAGGTGTTGGAGTCAATAAATGATAGGATTGCCCAAAAGCTTCACGGATGGAAAAGGAAGCTTTTATCAACTAGGGGTAAAAAAGTAATGATAAAGGCTGTAGCCTTTATGTTGGCTACATACACGATGTATCTTTAGTTTTCCAAAGAAATGGTGTAAGGAGGTTGCTAGTATAATTACTAATTATTGATGGGGAAACTCGGAAAGAGGAAATAAAATACATTGGAGAAATTAGGCCACTCTAAGTTAAAGCACTTTGGAGGACTTGGATTCTGAGACCCTTAAGTTTTTAATAGAGCTATTTTAGGAAAATTGGCTTGAAGAATCTTAAGAAACTCGAATGCTTTTTAGGTTAAATTCATTAAAAGCACTTATTTCCCTAATGTTGATTTTCTTATAGCTAAGAAAGGTAGGCGTGCTTCGTGGGTTTGGCAAAGTATTCTTTTGGGAAGAGAGGCTATTGGGAAGGATATCTTATGACAAGTTGGAAAGGGTGATAGCATTGAGGTGTTGTCTGAACCTTAGATCCCAAGCTTATAGAGATTTACTCTTCTAGAAAGGCATGTTGACCATCATTTGTAGAACCAAGAGTTGAAGCTTTGATAAATAGTGATAATTCTTATTGGAAGTTAGAATGTAGAGAACACTTATTGAACCAGAAGGAAATTGAGGCGGTAAAAGGAATTCATATCCCTAGTCAAATTAAAGATGATGGTGTTGTCTGGCACTCTGGCCAAAGGAGAAAAATAGTCTTAACTCTGTTAAATAAAACTACCATAATCTTATGAATAGAGATTCAACGTCTTTAAATTCTTGTGCATCATCTTCTTTTATTGTGGATTCGACTTTTTGGAAATTGATTTGAGGGTTGAACGTGCCATCTAAATATAAACATCTAGTGTAGAGAATATGCACAAATTCCTTGGTTTCTAATAGTGATTTATTTTGCAAGAAAGTAAGACAAAATCCCCTTTGTGTTAATTGTAACATGGAGGAATCTGTTGAGCACGTATTTTTCCATTGTGAGTGGAATAAACCAATTTGGTTTGTTGCTATTCAATGTAGAATTAACTGTATGCATGTAACCAGGGTTGATAAATGATTACAAGAGATGGCTTTTTAACAAAATCTTAATACTTCTAATCGTAAATAGCTGTGTTCAAAGATAGTAGTGATTCTTTGGCATTTATGGAATAAGAGAAATAAATGTGTGTTCGACAGTTGCAGTCCCATGCCAATTGAAGTCACGGCCGCAATACGTTTAGTTCTAAATTTGCTAGAGACGTCAGAGAAGTATGTTGGTGTTGTACACGCGATTGCAAGAGTTGCTGCTGTTGAAAACATTTTGCAAAAATCTTGGTGTCCTCCACATGTTGACGTCATCAAAATAAATGTGGATGGTGCTTTTAATACTTTGACGAGAGTTGTTGGTTGCAAAATCATTTGTAGAGATGAATGGGGTAATTTGTTGCAATCTATAGCCCTATGCATCAATGTTTTGAAGTGTGAATTTGATATATATATATATATATATATATATATTATTATTAAAGAAGGTCTCCTATATGCTTGCCGAAGGAAGTGGAGCAATATCATTATTGACATTGACACAAAAGTTTCCTATGAACAGATAATTAATGGTATCTCTCATTCTTGGAGATCTAATTATGTTTTGTTAGGCATTTTATCTTTGTTGCCCTCTTTTTCTTATTGTGAGTTTTCATTAGTCTCTAGGGAAGCAAATTCTTGTGCGGATTGAGCAGCTAGTTTGAGAAAATCTAGGATAAGTTGCAGTTTTAGGGTTAATAGACCCCCATCCCAACTTGTTTCACTATTATACGTTGACTATTATTTGGAATAATATTCTTTTGCTTCTCATCTAAAAAACAAATAAATAATTAATTAAATATTTGAATAAGTTACTTAGTAATCATCCATGTCAATTCAATTTGCTTTGTGGCAATCTAGTTAGCAAAGGAATGGGGCCTATACTTGTTTTAGGGGTATTAAGTACCAACTTTTGAAATATTTACAAGTTTCAATTCTAAGATCTCAAGAGATATCGATATTGTAAAACTAGATAAGATAACAATTAGATAGAGAATGATGACAATTAGTGGGGAGGGAGGGAGGGAGGGAGGGAGAGAAGGAGAGAGAGAGAGGAGGAGTACTTGGGGGGTGGGGGGAAGGAGGAAGAAGGGTGGGGTTGGTCAGATTTAGATAAATTTACTAAATGGATTTGTACATAGGTTCAATAATTGGACCTAAACTTTGAGTTGTTTTTATATGGGTTAGAAAGGGTTTGATTATTTAATTAATCATGTTAAATCTTACATGTATAAATCTAAGGATATAACTGAGGCATGAAACTCGAACCCCTTCTTATAAGATTTGGCATTTCCTAGAACCTTATAGAGTTTTATCTCTTATTCCCAAAACCCACTCCTCTAGGGTCAAGAGTCTTATAATCTTACATAGGTAAGTTTTTATAGATTCAAAGGATCCTATAGAGATCGTTTTCATAGAGTTTAGATAGCATTAAGGAGAGAGAAGAGTGGAAAGAAGTAAAATCACATTAGGATTCCATTTACTGATTTATATAATGATAAAAATTAAGAATGAAATGTGTTATATAATGTAAAACTTGTGAATAACTAACTGCATTAATATATATATTTTATTGGGTCGAGTTTTTCATTGAGTATTTTTTTTTTTTTAATCTTAAAACTTGACCCTGAATCTTATACCATATTACCTTATTGTCTTTTTACTGGGTTCGACAGATTGGATATCTTTTAACAACTTGCATGATTGCATCCCTATATAAATCTAATAAAAATGATATTGACTAATGTTTAGTCTAAGTTGACAAATTAGGTGCTAAATTGTTAACTAATTTATTTCAACCATTATATAAATATAATTTATATATGTATATATATTTGGATTATTTAAATGGTTGAAGTGGTTTGTGTCTTATATGTAAATGATTTTAAAAATAATAGTTATTTAAGATGGTTATGTAAAGATTAGCGGATGATGCACCAATGTTGCGTATGCACAAAATGAATAAAATTATGTAATATAATTAAATATATTATAATATTGATAAAAGATAATAATAGATAAGAAAGAGAGAGAGATATGAGGGTTGTGGGGAGAAGAATAAGAAGTAGTGAAGATATTGGAGGAGAGAGAGAGAGAGAGGGAGTAGTATGAATTAGGGGTGGGCGTGGTTTAATTTGATATGATTTGCCTCCCCCTCCAACTGAACTAAACTTAATATAAATGTTCGATTTTTTTTTAAATCGAACCTAACCATATAGTTTGGTTTATAAATTTTTCAAATTTAATTAAAACCGGTTCGGTTCGGTTCGGTCCACAGTTCAAATTGTTTATGTTAAATTTTCACTAAATATTTTTATCTTCAATAAATATGAAATTTCAAATAAAATTTACTCAATTTAATTTTAATAATTGATACAAAATTGTGATAAAGAATAACAAAATATGAAAATTTTGGTGAAATTTATGAATATTGATGAAAAAAATATAAAAGTACAAAATAATTGCATAATTTTTTCATTTAACTAAACAATTCGATTCGGTTAGCTTTCTCGAATTGAACTGCGAACCGTTTATACATAATCGAATTGAATTATAAACCAAACGGTTCGTAAAAAAATTGATTTTTCTATTCGGTTTTATTTAGGTTCGATTCTTGGTTCACAGTTTATTTTTTCCAGCCCTAAGAGAAATGCTAGAGAAGGGAGAGGAGACATAAAATCCCTAAATTATGTTATATATATAATCATATGTATTAAAAAAATTATTTATTAATAATAAAAATTTTATTTAAAAAATTAAATAAATAAAAATAATTAAAATGTTATTTTGATTGTTACTTAAGGCTCAAAATGTTTTGATAATATAAATAAGAGTAGTGCAAAAATAATTGTTTTTTAATGAAATATAACTGCATTTCCTTTTGAATAATCTTGTGTGCGATCGGTTTACTTCATTAATTACAAATTTTTAGCACCCATGTCATCGATGCAACAATTTATATATATATATACTAATGGTTGATATACTCGCGTTGTGTGTGTAAAAAATATAAAATGAGAGAGATATAGAGAGAGAGAGAGAGAGAGAGATGTAAGTATAGTTAATGGGAAAGTGGGAAAAGTGAGAGAGAGAAAAAAGATATATAGATACAGTTAGTGAGAGAGTGAAAAAAGTTAGAAAGAATAAAAAAATAAAAAAGAAGAAGTAAGTAAATATATTTATTTATTAATTATAATTTTAATAATTTATTTTATTATTATTATTTTATTAAATAATAATAAATAAAAAATAAATATATAATTTTAAAGAAAATGATTACTTAAATCTCATTTATTTTGATAACATGGATATATAGACGATAAATGGAATCTGGTTTTAAGGAGGAAATCATATTTCCGGTCTGCGAAGGCGCATTAGAAAACTATAAGCGCGAAAAAGTCCAAACTCTGAACATCCAATTCCCGGTCACGAGCCGGTAACAGGTAATCCAGACAGGATCTTCATAACTCCGTTTCCCATTTTCCACTACACAAAAAAAGTAACCGCAGACAGGAACTGCTCTCCCCATCATCATCCATCACCAATTCCACCATTAAAGTTTCCCTCTACCTCCCTCAGCTTTCTAATGGACACATCCAAACACCCCGTAAACGCTTTCTTTCTCTCTCCAGCTTTTCTTTTCTGATCCTTCAATTTACTTTAATCTTGTATCTCTGTGGAAGAAAGTAATTGTCAGCACTCAGCAAAACCTTCGTCCTCTGTGTATTAAACCTGAAACCTAACCCTAACCGATTCACTGATACTTTTCATTCATTTTCCTTCACAACTGAATCGCTCCGCTACATCTCTCATTTCATTTCATTTCATCATCATCATCATCATCTCTCTCTCTCTCTCTCTCTCTGTGTCTGTGTAGAGAACAGAGATGCTAACGTGCATAGCTCGATCTAAGCAACTCGGTGATGACTCACTGAGTCATGACAACTCGGACTCCACTACAGGGAGTAATAGTACCAATATCAATAATGCCAATAAAGCTCAAGCGATAAAATCACTCACTTCGCAGGTATTCTTTTCTTTCTTTCTTTTTTAATTTTATATTCTCCTTTTCAATTGTCCATTCATTGTTTTGTGATACGTCTTGATTTCGTGGTAATTTAAGAAAATTAATAGAATATTCTGTTTGAAGAATGATAGTATTAGTTTCTTATTGGTGGAAACACGGATGGGACATGTGCAGATATTTTGTTAATTTTCAAATTATTAAATATGAATTCATTCTGCTTAATTTTATTTTTAAATTTGATTATTTTTTCTATTATTTATTTATTTATTTTTGCAGCTAAAAGATATGGCGCTTAAAGCTTCGGGAGCATACAGGCATTGTAACCCATGCACCACGGGAACAACGAGTCAGAGTCGACTCAAGAACTTGAGCGAGTCGGATTCTGACTCGGACAAATTCCGGTGGTCGTACCGGCGACAAGGTAGCTCAAGCTCCAATAACACTCCTCCAAAGCCAATGTGGGGAAAGGAGATGGAGGCGAGGCTGAAGGGGATGTCGAGCGGTGAGGCAACTCCGAAATCGATGTCTGGTCGCCGCGACCCGGTGGTTTTCGTGGAGGAGAATGAGCCCAAAGAGTGGGTTGCACAAGTTGAACCTGGTGTGCTCATAACGTTTGTGTCTTTGCCTCGTGGCGGTAATGATTTGAAGCGGATCCGGTTTAGGTATGGCCTAATAATATTTAACCTTGTTACTAAAATCAAATATTATTTTTTTATTGTCGTTGAAGATTATCGGACTAGCAAGCAATTTTTGCATCACTTGGTCTAAGGTTAGAATTAAAATCTAATTCTAACATTATGTTACTTATATTTATAATTTCCATATGTTATATTATTTAATGCTTGCAATTTATGGAGATGATAAAATCGAAATCATATATAGGTAATTCTTTTTTAATATAGCTAAATAAAATTTCTACTTTCATTTCAATTGGTATTTTTGATTTCACATTTTCATTCTTTTTGTCAATTAATTATGTTATAATTTTAAAAAGAGAAATCGAATTTAATTCATTTTATTGAAAGATCAATATATTAAAAAAAAAAACATAAATTTTCCAAAAAATATATTGCGATGATATGTGCTAATCTTAGGGTTTATCTTGAGTACAAGTATATTTCAAAACTGCTTGCTAGGTGCTGCATGTGTCCAAAGTTGTGTACTTTGATATTTATATTGGTTATGGAGCTCATGGTGTTGGATTTGGGAGGAAGTTAAGAATCCACATAGAAAGTGGCACTCATTGGTGGATTATACACGTCATAACTTGGGTGTTTGTCGTTTTTGGTCCAATATCATTACGGGATGGAAGTTTCCTTAATTAGGTGAGGATTAAGATTTAATTTAGTCATTTTAGTAAGTGTTACTGGATGCTTTGTCAGACCTTGGGATATGTGCCGGTTTTTCTCTTTTACATTATTTATTTATATACGAGTAGAATATAAATAATTATTTTTCATTTTAAACTTTCATCTCTCATCTCTGTTAATTACATACATATATATAAAGAGGTGAAATAAACTTCTATAATCATGTATGATATTTTATACATATATGCAAGTGATTGATTAAGACATGTTTGAGACGGGAAATTACGGATAGTAAATGGAGTTTGCTAACTAATGCTTCTAGATATTCAATAAAAAAAAAAAAAAAGGAAAGAATATTTTAAGTTTTTAATGTATTTTTTCTGGTAACATATATTTTAATGGATTATTATATTAACAAAACCTTAGATAGTGTGAACAAAGAGTAAAGATAGTATAAACATGGAGAATAATTAATGATTCAGGGAGATGATTACTAATCATATGCTTTGACCCAATAAAGGCAACCTGTTAAAGTGGATCCCAATTCAATTTGGCTGTCTCATCTTTTATTGTATTTTGTTGAGGCTTTTCTTTATGGACTTCCCTTTTTATTTGGCCAATTACTGACTTGCCATTTAACGCAAAAGACTAAGAAATTCCTGAATTCTTGGTTCGTTCTCAGGAATATATTCTTACTTCAATTAAACATTTGAAAAATATTGGAAAAAGTTGGTTGATCCAAGCAAGTCATTATTTTAATGTTTTCAGCAACCTTGCTTTTCCTTTTCAAAATTTATGTTAAGGACAGTTGAACTCAGAATTTCAATAAAAGCTTCAATAAAAATGATACATCACGTGATTTTAATGAGTTTTGATGGTAAGTATTTTTGAGAGGATATTATCGAAGACATATATAGTTAACAGATTTTTTTTTTTCTCCGTTCCTTCTCTTTTTCTAACTCTATTCAATTTTTTTTTTTTTTTTTGGGCCAAATTACTGTATTCAATTAGATTAGGGGGCACAATGCATCAACGATGTGATGAAGGATGGTCCCACTCATTAGTAATATTCACGCCTAATGAAAAGCAGTTTCGAAAAAAGGATGTCCGAAAGGGAAGCCAATTGGGGGCTCTTCCTAGTGGCCAGTGGGGCCACAAAGATTTTTGATTGTGTTGGCAAGCTTTTTTCACTGACCCATTGTCTTCTTGTCGGACGAGGCTTCAAATTCTTCCCTTCCTTTTTTCAGAATTACTTCACGCCTGATTCTCCGTGGCTTTGTCTCGTAATGACCATTTCCTTGTACACATGTTTCGAACTTAGGTTCAGTTCTCACCCATTTTCATCCGCTAGTCCTAAATTATAAATCAAGACAAATGAAGAACTTCTAGTGTGCTAATGTTGGCATACAACAAAGACACGTCCTTGGGGCCCATTCGAACTTTCATTTTCTTTGTTGTGTATTATGGGGACCGACTTAGGAGGCGATAGGGGGAATCACTTAGCCTCCTACTATACACTTGACTTTGACACCATCTTAGTCCTGGATCTAAACGCCTATCACTTAATCAAATTATTGAGCACCTAACAATGAAATTGCCGTGCTTCCTGCTTCCAGTAACAGGTCAGAAAAGAACTTAACCAGCTGAACTTGTTAAGGCACCGCAAAAATATATAATAATAATAAAAGAAAAAAAAAACAACGATGACTTATCGATTTAAAACTATTGGTTCGTTGGAGCTAAACTCTCTTAAATCTAGAGAGTGATTTTGTGTTTTATTAGTACAAGTAACATAAAAAATTATTATTTTGGTAATTTAGTGATAGTTTGGAATATATGTATGTTTTCAAAAGTTATATACGGAGGTGAAGTTCTTCCTTCAGAGTTTATTAGTTTTTCAACTTGTATTTATGATTTTTCATAAAAATATATATGTAATTTGGTATATTGGCCTTTCCAATAAGGTATAGTCCCTGATTTTTAAGTGAAACTACTATAAATCACGATAAAATTGACGAACATTTTAAACATCCAATTGTTGCACCGTCCGTGTCTTTATTCTATTTCTATTTTATCACATTTGTTTCTGATAGAACAGCCGACCGATATGGTATGCCAACAGTTCATATTTATCCGTGATGAAAGTCAGAGACCTTACATATTTTATATATAATGTACACACACAAAAGGATCTTGGATTCCGTTTTTCTGTTCATTTTGTCCATAAAGCACCCAACGGGTTTCCGTAGAATTGGCACTTTGAATCCTAAAGTTAACTTATTAAACTCTGACTAATGATATGGTTTTTGGGTCTCTTAGACCTATAGAGATAGGCACGCGAGTAACTGTTGCTAATCAATAATGATTGTGGCTAAATAAAGGTCCTTTAATATTGACTGTGCTACAGTTAGGTATGTATGGTTGTTCATTCATCAAAGTTTTAAATGTCTTGAAATCTAGGACCCACATGTTTTGTGATAAACAGATGATTCCACGGTGTGGACTCCACGCCATATTGCAAGATCAAATTTCAATTTTCGTTTCTAAAGAATAATGATGCTCATGACCAGAGCGGCATTTGTTGGCGTACAGCTGCAGTCTGTTTTCAGATTCACAGAAAAAGATATAAATGAGACAGAATATTGTATTCTCTCCTAATTCACGGGCATAATTGATGAGTTTTAATGGCTGAAAGGGCCCAAGGGCCATCAAGTAAAATCATCATTACATTTGAAGAATGTTGTTTACTGTTTAGACTTTGATGTGATTGATCTTAGACCTTTGAAATCTTCCTTCATTGAAATCTTCCTTCAAACATTTTTTGAAAATCTCCTCTGTTAAACAATTTAATGTTCCTTGGAGAAGTGAGTTCCCTTGTTAATGATTTTATTTATGTATGGACAATTACATGTTATCAAGTAAAAATAAAAAGACAAATTAAGAGGTCTGTATTAATTAATGGGAGATGTAGTTGGCTTGAAAGGATAATGGTTAGAAGCAAACTTTAGTCTAGGAATTCTGTTAAATAGTTCATGTATCTTTTAGGTACAAAATTGAGTTTTTATTGCACATGGAAACACTTTGCGCAGTGAAGAGCACTCAGGAACTTTTAGTTATGTTGTATTTTTCTTGAACAGTCGAGACATGTTCAACAAATATCAAGCTCAGAGGTGGTGGACCGAGAACTACGACAAAGTTATGGAACTTTACAATGTTCAAAGGCTCAACCGCCAGGCCTTTCCCCTCTCAACCCCACCAAGGTCCGAGGATGAGGTAAGGCTTGAATTGATTCCCATTCAATTCTCACGATCAAGCTGTTGAAATATACATATTGCAATATGATAATAATATGATGTCCAAACACATATAAAGCATGGTAGATTATGTCATAAGTTAATGACAACTTGGCCCGTGTAGTTCTAATTTAGATAAACTGAAATCAAGGCGTGCCAAGTAAGAATCTCTGCGAGTTGGATGTGTTTGAAACCCATTCATCCATGTCATACCTTCGATTTAAATCATTTTCAAGTGACTGCTGAATGAAAACTCCTGAATCCTGATCCCCTATTGCTTTTTTCATTTTGTATGATGACGGTTCAATGAGCATCATGCTATACAAAATAATGAATACATAAGCTTTTAAAAGTGTCATTGTAAATTATGCATCAAAAGGCGGAAACATGCAAAGAAGGATTTAAATCTAAATAAAATTTAAATTTTGATTTTGAATTTAGTCTCTTCAACTCCGTGATGTTATCATGTTGCTTAGACTCTCTTTCTTTCCCATGTGGAATATCAGAGCTGGATATAAAATTCAATGGATATGATGACCAGGAAATAATGGGAACATCAGATTATATAGACCATTTTTGAATTCACCATTCTTTTACAGCTTTAATGATACTTTAGCCATTGACCATTCTAACGTGAGGTGGCAAGGAAATATAATTAAGTGTATACGTTTACTTTGATTGCATACATGCAATAATTCTGTCTAAAAAATAAATAAAAGTTCGTCGTTGGTGATTGACTGTTGACACATGCTTGGAATGAGCTACCAGGAAGATCTGTGGTAATTGGATCGAAGCATATGGTGCCCTCTTTTTTAAAATAAAAGGGTTAGTTTTTAACATGGAAAAAGGAAGCAGCATTGTTTCTTCTAATTGTTATCTTTTCGTTTTCAGATGATTAAGTCCTATATTAATTTGGACGAAATGTAGAAAGGGAATTAATTCAAAAAGGGGGAAATAAAGGCTGAGTATGTGGATGCCGGAGAATGTGTAAGCTCTACGAATGGTAGGCTACTGTGTATATCTGTGTATACAGGCAATGGCCAATAAGAGCCAAAAAAGCATAAATCACGATGATAATACAAACGGCGCTGATGGAAGTTTGGTTACAGGATGTTCTGGCATTAAGAGAATGCTAGCAAGTAACCTTTTGCTGCTCATGCAGAACTTTTGTATGGAAAACAGACCTAACATGAAAGTTTCATGGCCGTAATTTATGAGAAACCAAGACCCCCAGTGAAAACGCTAGTATTACTGGGATAATGATTCCCATATTTTCCACAAGCAGCTGAGTTGCATTTAGATTTGAGTTTTTCTTTCCATCTTTCTTCATGAATTTACCCCCAGAGCATTCTTCTTTGACATAATCTTGTCTCTCATCACCAGTCTTTTGATGCATATCTTCCTCCTTACCATCTTCTTTAAATCTGACTGCAGTCTTGGCTTTTTCCCCAGTTTTTGTGTCTTTTTTGGGAATATCAACAATGAAAAGTCCATCTCCGTCTCTCAATGTTCCACCTATTTCCTTAATTTCTGAATTTTCTGGAACTTTATAAGTTTGCTTGAAGTGAATGTATCTGTCCTCCCTCTCCTGTCTTTCTCCACTGATTGTTATGTGGCCAGGGTCATTAATCTCAAGCTTGATTTCTTGCTGCTTGAATCCTAGCAGATCATAAAGTAAAAGCATGATAAACAGCGAATCTAGCAAGAACATGAGAATGAACTTCTGGGAAATAGTTTCAAATATATATTTTCAAAAAATCCAAATACCAGGAAGATTGAGAAGGAGATGGTGCCACTTTTGGTCTTCTATCCAACCTGCATTGGGTGTAATGTGTCTGATGGTTGATTTGTCACCATTCTGCTTTGTTCCCCAAGCATCTGTCTTATCTGGCATCAACATTACAATAATCTTTGGAGATTGATATGTCAACCTGAAATTTTATATGCCTCTTGGAGATAAGTTGCTTCCTAGTTCCTACCATTTACTTATTGGCACTAAGACATGCAGTGCAAGCAAGAATATTCCTTTTAGGGCTTTGTCACCGTTGTCCATACTGGTTAGCTTTCCTTGTAAGGTTAGGTGTTTATATTCCTCCATTGTCCTCTGCTGAAGCTCTCGAGGTAGCTTGGTCTCCAACAGAAGGGAAGGGATCATTGCCTTGCAATGCTCTTTGTCCACTATCTCGCAAATTAAGGAGGTGGATGCCTGAGCATGACGGATGAGCTTTTTGCTTTGTTATTCTTATCATATTCGAGTGGGAATTTAGTATATACATTGTTTTTACTTTTTCTGTTTAGAATTCCTCAAATAATGCCGATTGGGCAAGTTTATTATGTCACGGTATTTTTGTTGCAACATGGGAAGCTGATGGCATAGTGACCTTTTACTCTGGTGCATAAATTATCCCGTCAGGCTGCTTATAGCACAAGCTCCTGTTGATTGCATAGTTGATTCTATACTCACTGATACGGCAAGGTGTCCATTGTCTCACAGAGCTTAAAACTTGAATCTGCACAAGACAGTCCGGTAACACCACCACTTAGTAGAGAACGTCTACCACGAAACTTACACCGTCCCACTGGGATGGCAATGGGTTACTCATCTTCGGATTCACTGGATCACCCTCCTGGTCAGCCTCGCTATTATAGAGACTCAACAGGTGTCACATCAACTCCAAAGCTCTCAAGCATCAGTGGTGCAAAGACAGAGACGTCTTCAATGGATGCATCGATGAGGAGTAGTTCTTCAAGAGATGCAGATCGCTCAGGAGAGTTCTCCATCAGCAATGCCAGTGATCTGGAAACTGAATGGGTTGAGCAGGATGAACCAGGTGTTTACATAACCATCAGAGCATTGCCTGGTGGCAAAAAAGAACTCAGAAGAGTTAGATTCAGGTAATCCCACCATTTGCAACTTTAATCACTCTAATCCTCGTCCTCCTTGGATCAACCCCATAATTCGTATATAGTCCTCATACTTGGTATATGCATCAAAACGCATACTATTTATTTATAGCTACCATGTATTTATATTTTCTTCTTACTATCATCATATAGCATACGTTTCTCAGGTATCTGAAGTCACAATACGAACTGTGATTAGTATAATAATGTCTATAATTCTTGGTGGCATGTTAAGTATATGTATGTGCAAACTCTGCATACTTGCATGATTGCATTTCATCTTTGTGTGTTCTTGGCTAAGATATTGTTGAATAATCATTTACAGTCGAGAACGATTTGGAGAGATGCATGCGCGATTATGGTGGGACGAAAATAGAGCCAGAATACATGAGCAATACTTGTAAGTCGACGAACAAATGAAGAAGACTGGTGACAATTTTTCTGGGTTTGTGAAGGTCTTCCTTTCTACTTCCACAGTTTTTGGTGTCTGTCTCGTTTATGATACCTTTTCCCATCCAATACTACTCCTAAATCAATTCCTAATGTATATTTATGGAGGATACAACTGTCTCCTCTAGGTGTTTTGGGGGCTAAGGAGATTATTAAATTATTTGTGAAATATAATCACATCTTGTGATATTCCCATGCTTTAGATGATTCGGACACGTTTTCATGGGATGCAACATCTTGAAATGAAAATTTTGTTGATAATGTGCTTTACTTGTAGTAATGGCTAGCTTGATAATATTGGTGATTTGTCATATAGGAGTTGCATTTGGCTATTGGCTCTTGCACGTTTTCGTTGGTCCATGACTGGATCACTTATGAAAGATTTTTAAGCATGTGATAGAAATTCACGATCTAAGTAATTTAAGAGTTTAAGTTATGAATTTATGATTACTTTGATGCTACATCCTTTTAGGTAATCGGTTATTCTCTACCTTAAGATCAAATTGGTTATTGGGTTGTCAAAATTGTAATAGACATATCAAAAGCTATCCTTGTAATAGGATCTTCTTGATTCTTTTCTTTCAAATTGTTTCTCATTGTTAAGAAAAGGTAATAATGATAAAATACAAACTTATTTTATTTTATCTATATGGTATGATGAAATACTGCACGAAAATTTCCTTTTTATTCTATTTCTTATTTAGTTTTATTTTTATCTAAAAATTTTTACATTCTCATTAAATCTGTTTCTTTTTATTTTTTTGATTTCAAATCAATTAAAAGTTTTTTATTCGAATTTTATATACCTTTTGGTAGCTCCATGTTTTGATTGCCCCATTTTCGATATGAAGCGGCGCCATCATTCGTCTTAGTACTTCTAAACAAACCCCTTATCATGTTACTTCTAAACAAGCCCCCAATCATGTTGTCTTGAGATGAAGGAATACTATCTATGGAATTGTTGAAAAAGATTTAGACAGTAGCAATGGCATGAAATATTTAAGAGAAAAGAAGAGGCTATAAATGAAGTCTTAAATCTTTTTAGGGTTTTATTGATTAAGTCTTAGACATTTTTGGTTTTCCTAATGGAATATTTAACCTTTCTAAAAGTCCATAAGTCTTAAGTAGTTTTTATTTTTTTATTTTTTTGTAAAACGCCAAGAATTAAAAAAAAGAAAAAAAAAAACATGTCATAGGACTTAATTGACATTAAAAAAAAAAAAAAAAGCATACCTTTAGAAAGGTTTGAGACTTATTTAACAGATCTAAAAGGTTTAGAAACTTTTTTCTTTATTTTTTTTTTTTCCCAAAGAAAAACCACTATCGATAAAGACAGTTCAACAACATTACAAATAAGAAGGCTTTATGCCAGCATCAATAAACAAAAGAGATAACAAAGGAGATGAGAGATTAAATCTCGAAAACAAAGTACATCCCCTTTTGCTCTGGAAAGTAACTCAGTCAGCATTAGCATTAGCTTTTCGCCTTATTAGACTAAAAGAACAAGAAAGAAAAGAAGATTTTAAAGAATGACATCAGAGACAATAGAAGCAGTCCTCCAAGAAGCTAGATTCCTGTTTTTAACGCTGGCAATAAGCAAAGAATTATCTGACTCAACCTCGATCCTGCTCCAACCATTGTCATGTGCTGTCTTAATTGCAAAAAGAACTGCTTCAGCCTCCGCTTCCACTCCTTCAACATCATCAACAGCTACTGGTTTTGCCATGAGCTTCAATCAAGCGAGCATAACAGTTCCTAGCCACGGAACCGATTCTAGCTGTCCCATTTCTTGAGGAAAGTGCTGCATCACAGCTTAGTTTTACAGCGCCAGCATCTGGTTTCGACCAAGACAGGCACTGTTCTTGCAAATGTGAAATAACAGCATTGTTTTTCTGCTTCAATATAGATAGCTCAGAAAGGCAGCTCTTCACTCTGCTAATCACAGAATATGGATTAGGCTCTTAATGATCAAATACACATTTCTCTGTAGTGTTTCCAAATAAACCAGGCTATTATCATCACTTGGGAGCAGACATCCTTCCAATCCAAACCAGATTTAGCACTGTGATCCACTGAACATAAAAAACGTTCATCGATTCTACTACATGGAATGGAATTCACCCAAAGCCCCAAATCTTCAAACCACACTGCAGTTGTCCAATTGCATTGCAAAAGCAAGTGCTCTATTGTATCAGAATGATTACAGAATTAACACACCTCAGAATCGCACAGATGTCTCCTTGCTAAATTTGAATAAGTGGCCACACAAGTCATACATGCTTTCCAAAATCAAGTGTTTCATTTTAGGCAAACATTTAGCACCCCTGGTAAGCTTCCACAGCTTATTGTCACATACAAAGGAAGAATAAGCTTCACCTCTCCTATCAGCATTACTAAGAAGATGATTATGGAATATTTTATAGCCTGATTTAGCAGAGTACTTTCCTTTCCTTTCAGGTGAGCGGACTTTCATGTCTTCACCGTTTCTTCTTCCTATGCAAGTGGATGGCATAGCATTCACATCACCTCTTCCTATGGAATCTTATCATGAAGCCCCTTGACCAACCACACTCTATCTTCTGTTGATATCAAATCATCCACCTTCTGGTTCTGTTCTATCAAACTAAAATCATGAGGGTGCAACCTTAAGATGTTTACAATTTCATATAACCTTTTCCCTTTAGATTGTTTAGTACTTTGCTCAAGCTCATTGATTGAGTATTTCAAATGAAAAGGCTATATGAATTTGGCTATGTCTACTTTAATCCTCTCTGAGATCTTACTACTGCAAACTCGGTTTGAAATGATGTTTTCACTACCTAGAAGAGTGTTACTAAAAGAAGAAAGGAAAAATGAAAAATTGCAAAATCGTTTTAGCTTACATTTTGCAACATGTTCCCATTTATTCTTTAATACCCATACGCACCAGTCTATCTCACACAACAGGCATTTGAGAAATCAAAATCAGTCCTGGGTCTCTGGTGGTCACGGTAGTAAAAGAGGGTAATTGAAATCACAAATCATAACCTAT
This sequence comes from Lumnitzera littorea, assembly GCA_024138015.1. Classification (NCBI taxonomy): domain Eukaryota; kingdom Viridiplantae; phylum Streptophyta; class Magnoliopsida; order Myrtales; family Combretaceae; genus Lumnitzera; species Lumnitzera littorea. The sequence continues at coordinate 108,986,279 of JAMXBB010000007.1, read as the reverse complement.
TACCAAAAATCATCGCATGAACATTCGCCGTCTTTGAAATGGTGGAAACGGTTTCTGTCCCTCACAATCAATTCTCTGTGGAATACCAATGAAATTAGTTTTGTAGCTCTGTGACAATCTTCACAAACCCTCAGATTCTTCACTATGCGAATTGTTGTCCCGGAAATGGTTTTCATGATTCCAAATGCTATAGCAAGTTTCTCACTGTGCTTATGCAGGGCACTTTCCTTTTCCTCTTCATCTATATCATGCAATGCATCTTCTATGTTCCCCGAGTATCCTGCTGGTCGAATTTTCCTAAGGATTTCCTCCCACGTCTTCTCAATCTTACATATTTCCAGGTGTGATTTGTCCCCCATTGTGAACCTATGCATTTTTCCATTTATCTCAATCAGACTCCAACCTGGCTCTTTTCTAACTCCACTCTCCTTCATGATCCTCCTCAAATTGTCAACATCATCCCATTTATTTGCTCTTGCATAAATGTTAGATAGCAACACATAGTAGCCACCATGTTCTGGCAACAACTGGATCAAAACCTGCCCAACTCTTTCAGCAATGTCCATCCTCTTATGTATCCGACAAGCTCCTACAAGTGCCCCCCATATCGGTGCATTAGCCTTCACTGGCAATTCAAGGATAAACCTTTCGGCTTCTTCCAACTTCCCTGCTCGACCTAAAAGGTCAACCATACATCCGTAGTGTTCCACCCTAGGCTCGATTCCATAGTCCCTACCCATGCTTTGAAAGATCTCAAAACCTTTCTCAACAAACCCTCCACGACTGCAACCTGATAATACTGCTGTAAATGTGATGTCCCTCGGGGTCAGTCCCGTATCTAGCATAGCAGAGTAGTAATATACCACCCTTTCTCCAAGGCCATGCATTGCAAAGCCAGCAATGAGAGCTGTCCAAGTGAGGATATCCCTTTCCTCCATTTCGTTGAAAACCTGAACTGCTTTGTCTAGACTACCACATCTAGCATACATTTCAATCGTAGCTGTTCCAAGGATCACGTTCAAAGTCAAGCCATTTTGAACGACATACTTATGAGCTCTTTCTCCAAGTTCAAGCGCTCCAAGATGACCGCACGAAGAGATCACGCTGACCATGACTGTCTCATTTGCTAGCACACCTTGCTTTAGAAGTAAATGAAACAGTTCAACAGCTTCACCATAACACTCGTTTTTCGCATAACCACTGATCATTGTACTCCATGTAAAGAGATTCCTCTCTGGCATTTTATCGAACAGTTCTCGCGCTGAATCAACATCCCCACATTTACAAAACCCAGAAATCATGGAAGTCCAAGAGGCAACATCTAAAAAACCCATCATCCGGAACACTTGGGTCGCTGCTTCCGTATTATCAAGTGAAGAATACATATGAACAAGTGAATTTTGCACATAAACATCACTATCAAATCCATGTAAAATAGCTTGAGCATGGGCTTGAACACCCGTATCAATACAACCCATTTGAGTGCATGACTTTATAACAAAAGGGAATGTTAAATTATCAGGAACTAATCCAAATCTACACAAACCAACGTACAATTCGAGACCCTTTTCTGGGTTTTCACTAAGCGAGTATCCTCTTATCAATGCATTGAACATAAAAAGATTAGGACTTTGTACTTGACAGAAAACCCTAGTGGCGTAATCAAGTAAGGTTGGTGTATGTTCTATGCAAAAAGCTATCAAGCGGCTAACTGCAAAAGAGTCGAAGATGAGATAGGTTCTTATCATATGGGCATGGATGATTTTTAAGCGAGATATGGTAGAGCAAGATTGGAGTAACAAAAGCTTTGGGCTTTTCAGTCTCAGAACATTTAAAACGGCAGAACCAGAAGACAGGTTCATCATCAACGACCCACACAACTTGTAACATCGGACATCCAAGTTGGTACAACCCTTACTTCAAAAATCCCAAATCTCTCCCAATTCTTAACCTAATTTTCATACACTTCAATATACGAATAAAATCACGATTATTAGCTACTCCCAATTTCATTTCTCCTCCCACAAAACAAACTCTATTTCACTATAACTTACAACTGAACTTTAACTTTTCATTGAAACTCCAAAGCAACCCAATCCCAAAAGCTTAAGTTGTAAACCTAACAATACAATTTGGATTTCAAAAGTCTAGCCTATAAAACCCTTCTAAAAACGAGTCCTTATAAGAATTAAACTAAGAGAATGAGTCAAAAAGGGTTGAACCTACTATAATCTTGCCTTTGCATGAATTTCCTTGAGGGTTTAAGAGATTGGTGGATCTTAGTATAGACAAAGTAAAGAGAGGAAAAGAAGAGAGAGAGTTAGAGCGGGTTTAGCTAAGGTTTTAGAGGAGTGGTTGGGTTTTAGATGAGAATGATGCAGCTGGAAAACGAGTTAGTTGAGGGGGTTTAAGCGAGTTAAATGACCTTTTTACCCCTAACTTAAAATGATTTTGTTTTCCTTTTGTCTCGGGCATTCCATTCATTCGTTATTAGTTATTCTATCTTTCCTTTCCAATTATTTCATATATCCAGTAATTCATCTATTGTTGGATAAACTTAACTTAGTATTGGATTTTGTTTAGTATAAATTATGAGCATATTGCTTTCTTTTTCCAAAGAATGAAAGAACTTATCCAAATACTTTTATGGTTTTTATTTGAGTAAAGGTACCATACTAGATTTAGTTTTACTATTTGTTTTGAATCGGAAAACCTAAACCTTATGTGTAATTGTAATTATGTGATAGCTTACCATGTCAAAGTATTTCAAGTTATATTAAGAGGTTTATCATATAGGCCATCATAAGAAAATGTTATTAAAACATATGTAATTAAATTATTGATAGACTTCTAAATTAACGAATTTACTACTTACAAATATGTGGAAAATTGATCAGCTTGTTAGGCAACTTAACTAAAAAAAATTTTACATTATAATAATGTAATAAAAAATTCCACATGTTCAACAATATATCATGTAGTATAGTTTCTATATGGTATAAGTTTTAAGGTGGTTTTTGCATGTTATAAAGTAGATTTTGGTTTCAAAATTTTGGGAACCAATGGGAGGCTTCATATCTTACTCATCCAATATTTATTTATCTCTATACCAATGGTAGAAATTTCAAACATTACGAAATAGCCCTAATTTTTAAAGAAATTAAAGAAAGATGCAAAAGAAATTAATAAATAATCACTTAGAATTTAAGTAATGACAAAAAAAAAAAGAGATATAAAATTAGAAGTATAAATGCTATAAGTTATAAAATAGAAGTCAAGTTGAATAACATGAGTTAAAGGTTAGCTCCAATTGGAGATAATATGGATAGCTTTATATAAGTAGGCTCATAATAGAACTTGTTAAGATTATTTTGTGTAATCTTAAGTTTTCAAAATAAAGCAAAATATAACTGAATCTCTTTATAGTTTTTGATCTCACTTGTTTGATAATGGTGTTGATCAACTATATCATACCTCATAAATGCCTCTCCACATTGTTATCTAAAGACTTCGACAATTTTCTCATTTTGGAATGGACATATATATCATTATTCAATCTATATGATTTGGTCACATAGTTATCTTAAGTAAAGCTAGTTTTTTATATGGTAATCATAACTTAGGGAGAAGAGCCAAATTCACTGAAAAGATAATAATATATGAAAAGTCTCTTGTATCATATTTGATTAGTTAAGTATAACAAATTATTTTTTTTTATGTAGTTTATTAAGTATTATATTTGAATGGCAGGTTTAGTGGGTGTGCACCTGTAATTACCTTATATCTATTAAACTATATTTTCGTTGCAATAGCGTGGTCATGTAGCTAGTACCATTACGTTGTTGTAATTATTACGACACCGCTACAGCTATATTATAACCACCATTCTTGATGCCTTACTATTGTTAAGAGAATAATTTGGAGATATAAGTAGACTTGTACAAGAATTGGTTCCGAACCATGAAGTGGCTTGAAACCTGCTTGTTAAATCGATTAGGGCTCGCTTTCGTTGAGTCTGAATTGGTTGTTGAACCATTAAGTCCTATTGACTTAGACAATTCAACCATCACAACTCGCCAAACCGTTGGGCCACCAAATAAGTGGGTCGAACTGCCTTTGAACTAGTAGTTTAGCCCAACGGTTCAAGGTCGAGCCAACTTCAAAAATTAAAAAATATATGTATACATAAAGGAAACATACTATATATATATATATATATATATTATTTTTTTAATGAACTATACATATACTACGTATAATATATAACATATTATATATAATACAAATAAGTATATAGTATATGTAACATATAATGATTAATATACTATATATATACTATAATACATATATATGCTATATATAATATAACATTATGTATTTACGCTTATACAATTTAAATGAATTATTTCGAAATTAAAAAAATTAAACAAAAAATAAAATTTTTTATTCATGAGTAATGATATAAATAATATTATTTATAATAATTAAGAAAATTTCGAAAAAGCAAAAAAAAAAGTCATAGTTCAAAGGCCATTAAATTAACCCTTGAATCGCTAGTTTAAGTGAATTGGTCCAAGTCTGGCTTCTTAAGGGTCAGGCCCCGTTCATTCCTTTGCTGACCAATGAACCAGTAGTTCTGTGGCCGAGTCAGCTCGATGAACACATCTAGGCATAAGTGGTGGATTGATGCATTTGTAGTTAGTTCCTTTATTGCATGAAAGTTGGATAGAATGCCCTTACTTAAGGATTATGTTACCGTTGGTAATAATAATGGGTGATATAGGTTGATATGATGGTGGTGGTAGTGCAATAGGCAATGAAATGGTGGTGCATTTGTTGTGGTATTTGTGTTAGAACATTTTTGTATTAATGGTTTTGATGAGGGTGATATAGTAGCGATGGTGTCTAAGATGATGGGGACGAAGTGGTAGTATTGATGATAGTGGTGATGACTCAAGTGTAGTATATGTTGTTTATGGTAATAGTAGCGGTAGAAGTGAGGTGGTACTAACAATTGTGACCTTAGTAGGTGTGACCCAAGTAATTGAGTTGTGGTGGTGAAGGTGAGGTGGTAGTGGAAAATAAAAGTTAAGGTATATTTTGAACATTGTTATGTAATGATGTGGAAGTTTTAAATGGATATGTTATAATGCATGCAAAAAATAGCTTCAAAAGTGGCAATGAAAAAAGAAATAAACAATACAAAGATTTAATTAGAGAACCTTAGTGAGAAACTATAAGAACAGAGTGGTAGGAATGTATTATCTCTTATGTTTAAACCTTATTACATGTTTGTATCTAGAGCCAAAGTAAATTTATGGCATCATATATTCAAAACAAAACAAAACAAACAAAATAAGAAATATTATATACTAATTGGATGTTCATAGTCACCCACTAAGTTTAGGTGGTTCATTGTTTACCATAGGCTTATACTCTAACTAGCTCGAAACGTCAAACTACGACTTGACTTTAGATTTTACAACCTCCAATGTGTGCTATATCACAAGGGCATTGCCTTTGTGCTCCCATTATACTCAACATCTTGCACAATAGTAACTTGAAATTTACTCCACTTTGACATGACATTGTATATTTGACTATTGTATGTATTATGATAATTGATAAATATGTAAAATAACACATTTGTTTCAACATTTCAACCATACCTACATAAATTTTTGTGTGTTTTTATATGGGAAATTAATAGAAAGTAATAAATGCACACAAGATAAATTCGCAATTTAAAGAAAACAAGTCAACAATTGGAGCAAGGGGAGACTTGCATATGCTCGATTATTCCCCTCCCTCTTCTTTATTTTTAGCCAAGTACAGTTTTTAGTCAAAACTCAAAAAGAAAAAAAAAAGAATAAAATCCTTAAATATAGAAAAGTAAGGAAAGACCTAAGATAACAAGTAAAAAAAAAAAAAAAACCGAAAGATGAAAAGTGAAAACAGAATTCAGAAAATGATGAAATTACAGAAAGAAATACAAAAGAAATGAGAAAATTGAGTCTTTGGGCTTTTCATAAACAAACTACTGTATAAATATTTAATGAGAAGTAAACATAGCCCAACGGCGTTTGGAGTGTGGAGTAGTGTTAAGAAGTCTAGGGTCCGTTTCTTGCAAGTGCGTAGGCCCTTCTTTTTTCCAATTTGCGTGCCGTGGGTCGCATGTTAGTTATCTTCTTCTTCCTCTATTACATTCTTGGAGTGAATGAGTGAAATAGCAAAGTATATAGCATGCGCCTATGCTCGATCTTCAAGCCTTAAACCGGATTTCACTTTTTTTTTTTCCCCAAATCAGGGAATAATATAGGATAATACATATGATATATTAAAAAATATGCGGCTAATATAAAAAAAAAATAGTGAAATAAAGCTTAAAGTTGAGTAGATATTAGAAACTACGTTAAAGACTCGAATCTTTTAAATAAAAAACTAAAGGAAATTAAAGTACAATTTCTTTAATTGAATTGCATGAATCAAGCAAGTAGATGATATATAAGATGATGCGGAATTCAATTGCAATTAACAAATAACTCAATCATGTTAATTTTGGACTTGAAATCAAAGTTATACCATAAATACCCCTAAACATAAAAGATTCAATTTCGTCTGAAATTCTATTTCCTTTAGCAAAATCAATCCTTGATTAATATAAATTGTTGTATTTTTGTGCATAATGTATCAAAATACTTTTGATATATTTATGAATATTATTTATAAAAGGTAAGTATGTATTGTATATATATACATACTTTTTTACTCGTATATATTTTACATTAAAGTCTCATAAATAATTAAAACATGCATGGAATAATAATAAATGTGCACTATCAATGAGATTCTATAAGATTCTATTATCTAAAATTTGTCTTTAGTTAAGATAAATATCTAGATAAGATATAAATATTTAGATTAACACATTATATAACTAAGGTTATTCTCATTGGACTAAAAGAAATATATCCAAGTTATATAAGTGGGTACCTAAAGTTAAGTGGATACAGTAAACACAACCCGTTAATAAAAGATACCGTATGTTTAATGTCATCAGTCCCTCCTTTGTATGAATGGGCGTAAATAATTCATAAACTTAAAACTTTCATATATTCTATATATGGAATGTTATGCTTTGATATTGTTAAACACAGTTTTCATTTATACTGTAAATAATATGGTTATTAGGTATGATATAAAATATAGAGAGGATAGTGATGAGTTGAGATATAATTCACAACTTTCTTAGATTAATGAGTCATTATCTAAAGTCGCTTGGTTGAGAAAATAATGATTTATGAGTTTGTGGCCAAGATAAGTTTTATTGAGTCTAGTTTATCTCAAAAGCCAAGTAAAATGATTAAACACTAATCATATGACATGCGATGGTTTAATTAATCGGTTTATTATGGTTTTTGGCTCACAATTTTTTTTTTATTACATTGGATGGCCAACAAATGTTGTTAAACTGTTACCTTGACTTATGTCGAGATAGATACGACTTTCATGTATAGAAACCTAGAGAGTTGTTCACAAGGATAATAGGAATGAGTTAGTTGGCTAGACATTTAATTGATGTTAAATTATGTCAATTTTAATTTGGACTAGAATTAATTTGTCCGAGATAATAATTGGAGGGTTTTGAATTATTAGCCGTATGCATGAAAGAATATCACAAAAGGCTTTTATGTTGGTGAATTAAGAGTATATTAATTCTCCATTCGTATATCTGCAAAACATTCATTCCAAAAGGAATATTCTTTTCGTTATTTTAATAAATTATGTTGTAACATTTGTGTACGAAAAGTTGCGGAACTTTTCAATCTTCCTCTTTTGGCATGTTTGGAAAGCCTTTTGGTTTTTTATTTTCTTTATAGAGATCGAAATATTGTTTTCAAGAAGGGAATACTATTATTGCAATTTTGCTTCCAAAAATTTTTCTAATTTAAGTTACCTAACAATATAAGGATTAGAAATAAATCTTATTATTGTATGTGTAGATATTGCTAAAGGGGCTACAGTTAAAGTTTTTGTGGTGAACCTTTTAAAAGAGACAAGCAATTCTCATATTGCACTTGAATTCCATCCCTAGAAGGAATCATTTTGCTCTAAGCAAAGGTAAATTTTCTTGAAAATTATCAAATCATATGAGCTAGCTCTTTTGGAGTGAAGGAGAAGGAAGAACCTAAATGCGGGGTAAAAATGCTAAGTTGAAGACTTTCAAAAGTATTGAAAATTTTCAATACGTGACAATATCTTAAGAGGGTAAATTGAGAAAAGTAAATGGAGATGATTCGTTTTCTAAAAAAAAAAAAAAAAAACGTTTGCTATAGACAATAAATGCTATTATGAAGGAGTAGGCTTAGGCCAATTGCTAAACCTTAGCTTTAGAAGAATTAAGCAATTAGATAGTTGAGTTCCACAATAAAATGATATAGAGAAAATATATGCATCATATTATAGCAATGTGATTGTTGTCCAATTATGCGGCATCATCACATGTAATAGTCATAATTAGTTATGGGGAATCTTATTACATCATTTTCTATATATATATATAATTAGTATTAAAAAAAGAAGAAGAAGAATGAAAATAAACCCAAAAGCAATATTTCTCATGTGTAATGTGTGTGTGAATGTGCTTTGTATAATTCCTTGGCATCTTACATTGTTGTTGTTCTTTGTTAATTGTATTCCAATAGCTCCTTTACTCTAAGTGGTATCAGAGTTGTTGCTCATGATATATACACATGAGTAGGAGAAGCTTGAAGAAATAATAAAAGATATAATAAATAAACAAAATGAATAGTATGAAGCTCGAATTAAGATTATTGATGAAGTATTGAAGCACACTTAACAAATGATGGACCAATAATCCTTTACTTACAGATTTGAAATTTCAGCTATGAGGTGATGGTAACTTTACCAAGATGAAGAACAAAGCGAAATAATAAGATGGAGACTTATGGATGTTAGCAATGTATTAGAATCACATCATAAACCACTCATAAGGGTAAATCACATCGACTTCGCTATTTTCAAGGGGCGGTTTCAAAAGTAAGGCGTTCAAAGCAAAACAATATTTTGAATTAGATTGTACACATGATGAATAGAAGGTTAGATTGGTTGCATTGTATTTAGAAGATCATGCCTTAAAGTAAATCACACTCAACTTCGTAATGCTAGTATAGGGCATCTTATGTCTTGGAAAGAATTAGTTAGTGGTTTGGAGTTACAATTTGGTGAAAAATTTTATAAGGAACTTTGTTTCAAATGGAAAAGTTAAGACAAACAAGGATACTATAAGATTACATGGGTGAATTTGGCCCCCCCACTTCACAAATTGATTTTCCTAGATCTCACCTATTAAGCTGCTCTTTGAGGGGCTTAATACCTAATACAAAGTACTTTGGTTGCATGTTTTGGCTAAAATCCTTACAAGAAGCTTATTTTTTGGCCAAGCTACAAGAATCAATCTATGACCTCTCTGGTCACACTATGAAAACTTCTAAACCCCATTCTTATTCACATATTTCACCCTATACCAACTCATGCACTTCAGTCAAAACCACTTCCAATCGCAAACCACACATTAACCCATATATACCTCCTAATAACACATAGAACACAATCCAAAACAAAAAAAATACAGTGCCCTTTATCCATTAATCCTACCTTAACCAAATACATTAGAAAGTTTACACTTGTAGAATTACATGAGAAAAGGAGAGAGACATTTTGCTTTAAGAACCTTTTAACCTTATACATAAGTGCAAGTAAAGAAGATTAAGCATGCTAACAATGGAAGGTAATACTTTAGACGAGGAGGAGAAAGCTAAAATAGACATGGAAGAATTTTGAAGAAAGAAATTCAAAGTTGACATTGTGTTTGATGAGTGAAGAAAAACAACTAGGATAGTGGAACCGTGAAATTACATGGTTATTACAGTAAAAAGAAGTTAAGTGTGCATGTAACACCATAGATTTCATAGATTTGGAGTTAGCAAAGGGCTTGAATCATTCATTGGAGGCTATTACTCCATTTTACTCGATCTCAAGTGATGGCTTTAAGCTATGAAGTGCTTATAAGATTCTGCAATTTGAGTTTAATATGTGAGGAACATAATTTCATGTTAAAGTATATACATTGCCATATATGTGGTATAATTTAGTTTTGGGTGTCTCATGTCAACCTAGCTCAGTACAATATAGTGGAATTTTAAACTGATACTCAATGAACTTTAATAGGATGGGCAAGGAATGTAAACTGATTGAAATGCTAAATTCTCTTACATTAAGTTTAGGCTAGAGTTTATAGAAATTACTAACTCTATGTGTTGGTAATGTGTTGTTCTTTGATGATTATGACCTTGAAAATGTTGAGAATGAGAGGTTAAGTTCATTGTTAATAGATTTACTCCATGAATATGATGAGTTGTCTAAAGAACCCTACTCTTTATGTTTTTCAAGAGAGCAGGAACACATAATTTATTTGTAAGGAAATGCTAACATAGTGAAATTGAGGCCCTATCAACACTTTAATGTATAGAAAATGGTTCTTGAAAAGATGATTAAAGAACTATTAAGAAATGGAATAATTAGACTAAGCCATAGCCTATTCTTGTACTTAGTAGTTTTGATGAAAAAGAAGGATAATCATGGAGATTCTTTGTCAACTATAAAGAACTAAACAAGTTAACAATAAAAGATTGGTATCCTATTCCACTTGTTGAAGATCATTTTCATGAGTTGCATGGTTCATGTTATGTTACTAATTTGGATCTTAGATTAGGCTATCATTAAATATGCATGCATCCTTGTAATATGTCCAAGATGACTTTCAAGATACATGAAGGATTTTATGAGTTCATAGTTATACCTTTCAGCTTAACCACTATAATGTCAACATTTTAAGGACTCACGAACCACATTTTTAGAGACTATCTGAGAAAGTCTGTGCTAGTGTTTCGATGACATCTTAGCATCATTAGTATGGAATGGCATGCAAGACATTTAAGGATCGTATTTGATTTATTAAGAAAGGAAACGCTTTATTTCAAGAGAAGCAAATGCATTTTCAGTGGTAAGCAACTTGAGTATCCTGGTCACATCATTAGTAAGGTAGGAATCACTTTAGATAGAAAAAAGGTCAAAGTTGTATTGTCTTTGCTAGAACCTGAAACCCTTAAAAAATTGAGAGAAGTTTTAGGGTAAGTGGTTATTATTGAACGTTTATAAAGGGATATGGAAAGAAGGCAAATCCATATTCTTAACTACTAAAAAAGAAAAAATTTCAATGGTGATTGGAAGTTGTTGAAGCATTTAAAGCTCTCATGTTGGCACTCACTAAAGCAACTAATTTTCCTAATTTTACCATGACTTTTGAAATTGAAGTTGAGAGTAATAAGTTAGGAGTGTAGGTTATCTTCCAAGAAAGGCGTCCAATAGCCTATACTAGTAAAGCTTTATCTCCTAAATAACAAGGGCATCTATATATCAAAAAGAGATGTTGGCATTGTCTTTTGCTATAGAAACTAAAACCATTACTTGATGGGGTGACATTTTATCATTGGAATAGACTATGAAAGTCTAAAATGCTTGTTGGAGCAAAGAATTTCAATGCAGAAGTGGCTCACTAAATTTCTTGGGTTGGATTATAAAATTCAATATGAGAGTGGAGCCACTAATAAGGTTACTAGTGTCTTATCTAGGATGAAGGAACCTACCTTAATAACCATAGACTTTAATCACTACTTTAGAGTTGATAGTAGAAACTAAGAATAGTTCGCGGTAGGGATGTGAGCTTAGGGCCACGATTAATACTATCAAACTTTTTTTTTTTTTTTTACCATATAGCATCTATAGGCATTAGATGGGAAAATTATAGGTTTTTTATTTTATTTGGTAATTTTTTACTTATATTTCTAGATTAATTTGATTGAATTTTTTTTGTTAAACATGTAATTTTGAAGAGAAATAGAAAGTAATAAATATTTAATCATATAAAAACTTTTTTTTTTCCTTTAGCAATTTTTTTAAAGAGCTATTAAATTCTTTTAGTAAGGAAACTTTGTAATCTTTAGAGAATAAATAGAAAAATATAATATTGATCCTCCACCTTTATCTATTTATCTATTCTAGTCATTCTCCATTAAACTTTTCTTTTTGAGTATTTACTTTTTTGCTATCGTCTTACATGAATTCTTTGCCTATTTACTTTTTTGTTTAAATCTTCTACGTTTTCAATACGTTTGTAAAGTATCCTTCACTGTGTTTATTAATTATTTGATTAATATTTTTTTAACATGAATTTTTTTATCAATAAAATAAACACTTGTCGAGCTTGTTTTTATCTTTACTAGCATGTATAAGAATAATCAATAAACATGATGGGGAAACTTGTTCTATTCTTTTTAAAGAGGTAAAGCCTAAGCAATACAATAGGGTTTTCAAAAGGTGCAAGAAGCAAAAAGAAAATTAGTATAAAATTAAGGACTTAGAATATAATAATTAAGAATGACTCAAAAGGTAGATGAGCACTTTTATACTTTTTTTTTTCGTATTCTACTTTCTACATTTTACAAGAAAGATTAATATATTAAAATGTGTTAAATTTTTTTTTTATTTTTTAAATGAGTATTAAATGATTATTTAACAGGAAAATAAAATTATCTTTATGCTTTATCAAAGTGTGTGATTGTGAGTAGGGTTGGGTAAAAAAACCGCGAATTGCAAATTGAACCGTGAACTGAATTGAATTGAAAAATCAATTTTTTTTACAAATCACTTGGTTTACGATTTAGTTCAGTTTGATTATGTATAAACAGTTTATAATTCGGTTCAGGAAAACGAATCGCACCGTACCCTTTTGAACTGAATTGAACCGTTTAGTTAAATAAAAAAAATTTATATAATTATTTTGTACTTTTTTATATATATTTTTATTAATCTTTATAAATTTCATCAAAATTTTCAAATCTTATTATACTTTGTTATAATTTTGTATCAATTATTAAGATTAAGTTAAGTAAATTTCATTTGAAATTTTATATTAATTGAAAATAAAAATTTTTAGTAAAAATTTAATATAAACGGTTTAAATTATGGATTAAATCGAATTGATTTTAAATAGATTCAAAAAATTTATGGACCGAACAGTATGGTTAAGTTTGATTTAAAAAAAAAAAATCGAATCGTTATATTAGATTCGATTTGGTATGATAAAAGAGAGCGAATTATACCAAACCGAATTGGTCTTACCTCTAACTATGAGTATATAAAGTTTGGATAGAAAGGTCACATTATTTTAATCACCAGCTTTTCTTTTCTTTTCTTTTTTTTTCCTATTTGGAACTTCTTGTTGTTTTTTAATCAAATACAGTGAAAAAAGGGAACTTCTTCTCTGATCAATATTTTAAAGCATTGTTTCATTGGGTCCACTCTTTCTCACAGCCTATATGACCGTTTAGCTTTCCACTAATCAAGCACCGGTCTATGCTTAAGATTCGTCGAGCTTGGGAGGGGCTTATTTTCTTAATATTCTTTATTCTTTTATTTTCATTTTAATTATATTGTATTTTTCTTAAATTTTCTTGGACACACCAGCTAGAATATCTTAAATCCTATCATAAACCCTACCCTAAAATTTTTTCCCCGCCCTAATCATTCCCTCTTTCTCTCTTTTGGGGGATAATCTGACGATTAAGATACATACAAAAAAAAATTAGTTCTATTTTTCATTGGCTAGGACTTGAGAGGGAGGTTTAGGTAATATGTGCGTGGATGTGATGTTTGCCAAAGACACAAGCACGAGAATGTGGCAACACGAGGACTTTTGCAACCTCTAACGATTTCTAAGGAAGGTTGGAGCAAAGTTAGTATGGACATTATCGAAAGGCATTGTTAGTGATAGACACCCGGTTTTTATCAGCTCGTTTTGGAAAGATTTTTGGGTTGTAAGGGATAAATCTTAAATTGTGTACTGCTTACCATTCTCTGTCGGAGGTGTTGAATAAGTCCTTGGAAACATATCTTCGTTATGTGACCACTGAACACCCTAATAAGTGGACTAGGTTTTTGTTTATGGCTGAGCACTAGTATAAGGAAGACCCCTTTCGAGATATATATGGGTACCTACTCCCATTACATTTACCCTAGGTACCAGGAGATGCTAGGATGGAAGCTGTAAGCAGATTACTCAAGGATAAGGAAGAGACTCTGAGGTTGTTAAGGTTTCATCCATAAAGGGCTCAAAATAGGATTAAGCAATGCATAGAAAAAATGACAAAGAATGAACCTTTGCTATTGAAGATGATGTCTTGTTGAAGCTTTACCCTTGTAGATAGCACAACCTCAAGGAAAAAACTGGGAACAAAAGTTAGTACAAGATATTTTGGTCCATATAAAGTTACTAATAAAATTCGTAGTGTTGCTTACCGTTTAGAGTTGCCCAATGTCGCTGCAGTGCACCCAAAATTTCATCTGTCTTAATTAAAAAGGTATGTCGAATATTATTCTTCATGCCAACATTCACTGCCTGATTTAAGCTCTGAAAGTCCATGGGAACCTGAGGAAATTTTGAATAAGGCAGAAGTTAAAAATAGGAGTAAAAGTGCTGGGTTGAAGACTTTCAAACATGATGGAAAACAAGTTTTTGCTAAAGGCAATAAACGCTGCTATGAAGGAGTAGGCTTGGACAAAGTGTTAGGCCTTAGCCTTGAGAAGAATTAATTAAGCAATTAAGCAGTTGAGTACTATAAGAAAATAATAGACAGAAGAGGAAATATAAAGAGTAAATACATTATATTATAGCATGACACCTGTCATATTATGTGGCTTCATCACATGCGATATTCATAGTTTGTTATGGCGAATTGTATTTACTTCATTTTCTATACCAGCATTAAAAAAAGAAATAAAAAAAAGAATGGAAAAATCCAAAAGCAATGTTTCCTTAATTTCTTGTGTGTAATGTGTGTGTGAATGTGCTTCGTGTAATTCCCTAGCGTCTCGCATTATTGCTGTCGCCATTGTTGTTCTTCATTAGTTGTATTTCAGTAGCTCCTTTGCTCCATCTCTATCGAGATAATCAGTATATTTTTATATATTATGGCATGTTTTCTATTTATTATTGACCTAGAGTAACTTTTAGGTTCTAATAATTGCAATTCGACATCTTCCTGTGTTCACTCCACAAATTGAAAATCCATAATATGGGATTACCATTTAGGAAACTGCTGCCTGTTTAAACAATCTTGGTTAATCTTGTCTTTGTTTGATAATAATTAATACAATCTTTAAAAGATTCTTCCTCTGCATGAATTCCGATAGGATCGAAAGAGACCATGGACTATCATGTTTACTTTTATATTTTAGGCTTCTTGGTTCGCTCAGTCTCCATCAAAGATATGCCCTTATTTATGATTTAGTAAGTCTTCGTTCCCTGTAAACACGATGAATTGAACCCTAATACAGCTTTTGCTTTGACTGAGTCCAACCTTTATTAAATCATAGCTCTTATCGCCTTCTTATTGTGATGAACCATTTGAGAGAATTGTGCATGACATAATTCAGTAGGGCATAGTGCGATCTTTGCGTACTTTGTATATGTTGAGAAAGTTATAAATATTCCTATTTATTCTTTAAAACCCTATATATAAAATAAACACCATAAGATCCATAAATTGATCGAGATTTGTGTGGTTGAGTTAAGAGATCGACGTATGACTTGGCATATCAATAAAGCAAATGAGCATTTCCCGTGAAATTTGTGCAACTGGAGTGCCAAGAAGATGGCGAGTGAAGTTGTGGAGTTGGTACAAAACTAACCATGGCAGTTAAGGCTGTTAAACATGTTATTTTACTTCGAATTATTAGAGGGTAGACTAATGAAATCGAAATGTGAAATTGAAATATAGAAATACAACATATGTAAAATTACTTTAAAAATCTATAGATATATTTATAATTAAACTTGTGTATCAATGCAACTTGGCCCGAAATTGTCAATTCAAAGGCTAGCAAGAGAGTGAACTAGGCTCGACCCTTAAGGGGCAAGCTCAAGTTGGTTCACTTGAATCAACTGTTCAAGGGCCGGTTTATGGTTTATTTATTTATTTTTTCCAAATTTTCCTTAATTATTATAAATAATTTGTGAACTAGTTGTCTTTTTTTTTTTTTTTGCCAACTAAATCTAAAACTTTTTGTCATTGCTTATGAATTGAAAATTTATTTTTAGTTCAATTTTTTTTTATTCCAAAAAAATTGATTTAGACTATGTGAGCATAAATGCGTAATGTTATGTTATATATATTATATATTGTATATTATATACTATATATATATATATAGTATGTTAATTATTATATATTAAGATACTATATACTTGTTTGCATTATATATAATATATAATATGTTTGGATCATATATATATATATTTAATTTTTGAGGTTAACTCAGCCTTAAACCATCAGGCTAAATTACTAATTTAAAAAGCGATTAGGCTCATCGAGTCTATGGCCCAACGGTTAGACCTGTTGAGCCATGGTAGAACTACTTAGATCCTTAATACCCAACAATTCAATAGCCAATCCAAGCTTACCCAAAGCAAGCTCGGGTTGGTTTAAGGTTCAGAACTGGCTCTTATATAAGTCTATATATAGCAATTATTCAAAACTTTATATACATGACAGAAATAAAAAAATAAAAAAATGAAGTTCTCTTTTCATGAAAAAATTTTAATAATATATATTTAAATACGTATAGAAGAATGACAAACCTAAATAAAAGTTATAGGAGTTGAAACATAGATGAAGATTATGAAAATAAAATGAGGGACTAAGACAAAGAGAAAAAGGGTAAATATTAAAATAAGATAGAAAAAATGATGTTATGTTCTAACAATTGATGACTTGTAAAAATTTAGTTGTATTTTTTTATTTTTTAATATATTTAACTCAATTATATAAAATTGATAAATCCAGTCAAAAACGCAAGTTTTTACATGAAAAATATTTTATCCATGAATTAACTCAAAAAAATCTTATAAAAATATAAACTCGTAGGACCGATGGATAGTACCATAATTTTGACAAATATAATTGGAACAACTAGAAATCTAGTTTTCCATCTAGCGTGCTTTACAAAAACGGACTACCAAATGATGTTTTCGGATCTATGTTTTTCATTTTCTCATTTTAATTCTACTGGACTCTTTTTTATGAGAAAATTTTTGTAGGAGAGTCATGGAAGTGTTGTTTGGATAGATGGGGATGCCCTTTAGAATCCTATAGATCATAAGGTTTTTAGTCTTATTTTATATAAAATTTTATAATACAGATATTTAAAAGTGATTATATAGTGCAATAAGTTTTGATTTACAGTAAATCACTATGTTAATAGTGAATAAAGTATATTTATAGTAATAATGAAATTATCCATGTTAAAAATAAATTCTACTTCAGGAGAAAAAACAAAAAAGAGGAAGAAGAAGAAAAAGAGAAATCGGTATTTTCATTCTAGAATTATTGTTATTATTATTATTTTACTTGATGAATTAAATGAACTGTCAACTCTTTAAATAGATATAGATGCGCGACATGTCCCATGGAACACGTACGCAACTATTACTCTTCAATGCTGGTGAGTCTTTTGCTCCCCCCAATTAATTAACGTACGAAATGTGAAAAATAACTCAAGT